>ML254343.1:13673-25394 GCA_005239495.1 Nicotiana undulata | reverse complement strand
GTTTAGTATATTATGAATTGTCTTTACTTGGTAATCTATTATTGATTTGGAAATATTGGCTATTGAGTTTGAGAAGTGATGATACGAATGGTAATACAAGTGTAGCGTACGTGATTGAGGTAATTGGTTATAGCTGAGACCCTTGCCGGGCATTTCTTGAATTACTACTTGTTGTTTCCCCCTTGCCGGGTGTTTTGGAATTGCTTATTTCCACTATGCTGTACTCCTTGCCATTTATCTGTTATTGTTTGGTGAGGAAGAGTGTAAAGCACGAAGGGTGATGCCGTGTCATAATACTTGATTTCATTGCATAGTGAGGAAGAGTGAAAAGCACGAAGGGTGATGCCGTGCCATGATTTTATTGATTATAAGCACGAAGGTAAATACCGTGCCATGATGTTATTTATTATACGCACGAAGGTAAATGTCGTGCCATGATTCATTGTACAGTGCATTGTGAGGAAGAGAGTAAAAGCACGAAGGGTGATGCCGTGCCATTGTTTACTTGTCCGCTATTTATCGTGTTTCGTTGTCGATTATATTGGGTTGTTTCTCTTGATTATTCCTATCTGTCGATGTGACTGTTTTGTTCCACTTATTCCCCTTTTACTGCTCCCGTATCCCCTACTTGTTGGTTTATCTCATGCTTTGTATTATTTCCTGTTACCTGCTGTAGAATAGGACAGGTTACCGTTAACGTCAAGTCTAGCCTCGTCACTACTTCGGCCGAGGTTAGGCTTGGCACTTACTCAGTACATGGGGTCGGTTGTACTGATACTACACTGCACTTCCTTGTGTTGTGCAGACCCTGCTACCGGACCCCGTGGAGCGTTCTGAGGGAGATACCTTCAGTCCACGTCAGAGCTTCGAGGTATACACTGGCGTTCGTGAATCCCGAGGCTTCTCTCCTTTACCGTTTCATTGTCTTTCTTCTGATTTCCAAGACAATGTTGTATTTTCATTTCCAGACTTGTATTTAGTATTTCCAGTAGTTAGTCTGTGGGATTGTGACACCCCGGTTTTGGGGTTGTTCGTTGTAGATGTCTTATCAGTTCATTTTGAGTTCTCTAAGATATTGTTATTATTTCTCTGCTGTGAAACAATTGAAGGGATTTGGAAGGCTGAGTAAAGTTTTGAGAGTTACTAATGTGGGAAGTTTTTATGTTATTTCATGTTTGTCATGTCTTTATTCTCCGCATTCTTAAAGTTTCGTTAATTTTATTAAGCAATGCTTACAGGATTTTGTTGGGAATTGGTCAAAAGTGACGAACCATCGTTTCGTTCAGTATAAAATGATTTTAAATTACTATTGCAAGTTATACGTTGGCTGGCCTAGCGGGTTCAACGTTAGGCGCGGTCACGGCCCAAAGGGTGGGAATTTGGGTCGTGACACTTCGTCCTCAAAAAAGTCTTTCAATCAACGAAAGAAGCAGGCGTAGGAAAGCTAAATTCAAATTGGGAAGGACCCTACAAAGTCCGAGGCATAGCTTGGAAAGGCGCCTACGAGCTGGAAGCCATGGACAGCAGAATCCTACCGACAAGTTGGAATGCCATCCACTTGAAGAAGTACTACTTCTAAGGAAAAGAAGTCCCCCAGATCAGGTATCACACGTTCGATTTTATTTTGAACATTTAAAATTTTACTAACTTTTTTAGATGATAGGCATAAAGCTAACCCATCACCAGACGATGATATTAGAATTGCAAAGACGCGAGGAAGTAACTGAATTCCCGGTCTAGGGTTACACTTTCTGATGGACGTTTTAAAGGGTTAAGCAGTCATCATCTAAAAACTATATACCTTCGAGTCTCACATGTTTTTCCTTTTCAGGAAAAGGACCACAAGGAAGGAATAGTCAAATGCTCGAGATTTCATTCTTCAAAGCTCAAACACTTGGGGGACTATACAGTATTGAAGGCTAAGACGAAGCAAAGAAGACTATCAGAAAGTCAAAGCTCGAGCCTGAAGATCCATCTACCCAACAAGACAAGTGATACAAGCAAAATCGAAAGAGCTGAAGACTCAAATACAAAGCCTAATCCAAAAAACCTTCGAACACGTTCAGGTTGAAAGGCAAAATATTAACCACGAAGAAGAAATGTACGTCTTTGTACTTATTCCAAAAAGAAAACCGTTGTAACCAAAAATAGTTAGGGGTAAAAGATCATCATCATTGTACTCATTCAAAAACTGTTGTAACTAAATTCTTGTATTTGTTCGGATGAAAGATCAAAATTCTTGTATTTGTTCGGAAAACTGTTATCAAATAAAACAGTTACGGATGTAAGAGCATTTCCCTCGTACTTATTAAAAACGGTTATCAACAAAAACAGTTACGGGTGATAATCCCAAATCTTTATAAAAATTGTTACAAACGTAAAATATTTATTCTCTTGTATTAACTCGAAAAAATTATTACTTATGAAAAACAGTTACGAAATGCAAGTGTATATCAAAATCTGTTAAAAGAAAACAGTTGCAACATGAGATTTAGACGATAATCAAACACATGTAAACTGTTTTGGAAGTTCAAACAAAAAAATCTCCTCAGAAACATTCTTAAGCATGTGAAAAATTCCTATCACTCTATTGCATTATTACACCATCATGAAGTTGAGACGTCTTCTTCATTAAGTATCGATCATAAAGGGCCCTCTTACATAAACAATGCCTATTACAAAAAGGCTCGCATTTTATATGCAACACCATGCCTACTATGAAAAGGTACGAATAATTTCAACATCTTTATGCAAAAACTCAGAGGTAAAACAAAGCCTCGAAAATCAAACATGAACTCAGAGGTAAAATAAAAACCTCGAAAATTAAACATGCAAAAGACTTAAGAGTGAAACAAAAACTCGAAGCAAAAAAGTCATACTTGCATATATTTAAAAAAACGGTTAAGTAGGAACTAAGTATTGACTAGATACTTAGCCGCATATAGNGGGGGGTGAACCAACATCTTAATCTTCTTGAGGAGGAGGATTGACTTCTTCATCAGCAGAGGGGGTAAGAGTAGTTTGGGACGAAGAGGCTCGGACATCAGGAGTCTCACCTTCAGGTGGGGAAAGATTCAAACCTTGTTGAGCCTTTTCCATGGCTTCCTTGGTTTTAGCAATTTCAGAGTTAAGGTCAAAATCTCCCCGACTCATTTCCGTCAATGTATCAAGGCGAGAATTCATGTACGCCCAACTAACATCGACAACAGCCGCCTCTTTGAGAGTTTCATAATCTCTCTCCCATATCTGAAGCTCAGCTCTTAGCCCGTCCTTCTCAGCTTCAGCAGCTTCATGGGCAGCCCTCAAAGGTACAATTGACTCCTCCAGAGATTGGACTTTGTCTAAAGCATTGCGAAGATCCTCCTGAGTCCGGGTGAGTGACTGCACAAGCTCGCCTGAGTATTCCTCCTTCTGCCCCAGCAAGTCTTTCAAGCTCCTAACTTCTTCTGAGGCACGAGATAATTGCTTAGCAAACGAAGACTCAAGAATGCTCTAATCTTTGTCTACTTGGTTAGAAGAATCCTTCTCCACTGCCAACTCCGCGGCCACGACTCTTATCTGCCGCTCCAAGGTGCAATTTTCTTCTTCTAAGGCTTCCATGTCGAGCCTCAGGCTTTCATATTGCCCCTTCCAATTCCCTGCTTCAGCATGCCACTCCTTTAGCTCTTGCTCCGTGTTAGAAATCCTCTTCATGAGATCCGTGCCTATAATATTGGTCTACAAAAAAAGAAATCAATTAGATATGATAGATTTCATGTACAAAAATAAAATGAGAGAAAATGCACTTTACCTTCAAAGAAGAATGTACGACTTCATTAGCCCATGTAAGGGCGCTATGGCTATCAAGCTTGGTCCTCTATGTTGGGCCAATCAAAGGCTTCAGCCACACTTCAGGTTGGACAGATTTCTTAAAAAGGCTCCCATCAGTCGGAACCTCAATTAGCACTTGCCTCATCTCCCTACTGGAAGACCCTACTTCTCTAACAGGAGGCACGGAAGCAGGCTGAGATAAAGGAGCCACGGGTAATGAAATTTGTGGAGTAGAAGAAGTATCAGGCACGGAAACTTGAGGAGATGAGAAAGCCATGGGCAAGGCAGCAGCAGGAGTAGTAATGGCCAAAGGAGCAGAGGAAATAGCCGGAACGGACGAAGAGATTTCTCTAAAGGAGGGGGCAAAAAAAGCCAGAGGCATCTCATTAGCAGTAGGGACAAAGCCTTCGCGGAACAGATGATCCACGGAATCATGTGCAAGAAAAGAAGAAGCATCCCCGGATGTATAAGGTCTGACATCAGGCACGAAAGACACTGCCACGGGTGTAGATTCATCGTCTGAGACCACCTTTCTTCTACATGACCTGTGTACCAAAGTGCCCTCCTCTTCTTCTTATTCTTCTTCTAAGGTCCTAGACCCGCCAACTTTCCTCTTTGAAGAAGAGGAACCAGTAATAATTTCTTGGGCCTGAGCCAAAGACATCTTCGGAATAGATGCAGCAGACACCCCACGAGCAGAAAATCCTGTCAAAAGAAAAAAGGTTAAACAAACGAAGAAAAAGAAGCTCGAGTAAGGAAAAGAAGCGAAAAATAGAAGTTTCGCTTACCATGAGTCTTCACTTTCCAACCGTACTTCCGGAGAAGTACTTCCAAAATCTTTCCTCCAATGGAGCAACCGACAACAACTTTTCTACCCAATCACGGATACCGGAGACATTCTCAACAGTACCCATGATTGCTGAAAGAAGAAGAAAATAGCTACGGTGTTAATAAAACACTTAAAGCAAAGAGAAGAAAAATAACAAATGTGAGCTAAAATGTACTCACGTGCACGATTCCACTTCTCAGGGAAGGGAAGATTTTCCTCGCCCACTAAACCAGCAGTGGGCACAGCAACGTACCGAAGGTACCAACCTCTATCCTTATCGTCATCAGGGGTTACCAACACTCTTTTGCTCCTAGCAGCCAGAGTGAAAACCCCTTGACGAAATAAGGTAGGAGAATAAAGATGAATGAGGTGATTGAAGGTAAAAGGAACCGAGGCTAAAGAAGCTAAACATCTAAGACACGCGACAACCCGCCACACAAGAGGACCAACTTGTCCTAAGCAAATGTTGAAGAAACGACAAAATTCGATGATGACTGGATCAATAGGAGGTCTAAACCCTAGAGTGAAAGGGTAGGTGTAAACAAAAGAATGCCCCGTCTTGTAAGACGTTATTCTTTGATTGCTATTCGGAATAACAATGGGAAAATCAGACTCCCAAGAACATTCCCTGCGAACAAGGGGAATCAAACCTTCAGTAATAAGAGTGGGATACCTATCAACACTATCAAGGGATAACGATTGATCTACAAGAGTCTGACTATCCCTAGTGATGGTAAACTCAGCAGGAATGATTTCATCCACTCGTGGTTCGCGTAGGGGTTCATGATGTTCTCTACCCCTGGAAAAAGACCTGGAAGCCCTAGCTCTTGGAGAGACTAAAGACCTAGCATAAGGATGAGAAACAATCTGGGAAGAAGAAGAGCCTCTCGAAGGAGTAGAACTTAAACTCCTCAATCTACCACCCCTCCGACTCCGAGTCAGAACAAAAGAAGGTGTCAAATTTTTGACGTCTGTCACTCTTTTAGACTGGTTCGAAGAAGACATGTTTACGAAGACAAGAAGAAATTCTTTACAAATAAAAGAGACAAGTTAGAAAGTGTTTCGTGGAAGTAAAGAAAAGAAAAGAGGTATTTATACTTGAAGACAATCGTCAAACATGATGAGAAAGGTCATAATTGAAGGTGTCACTTCGTGACTGATGCAGCCGCAAAAAGCCCTAAAAGGCGCTGAGTAACTGCAGAACCCATCAGGAGGGATCACGTGGCTGGAGCATTAAATGGAAGTGACGCCTATGTCTAGAGAAGGATACAATGTTTTGAGGTAAAGCGGCGGCAAAATATTCCCGCCATAAATGCATATCCACTTACCAAATATTAATCGATAAATAAATGGTAAGTGGGGGGACTATCTGTATTGGTAAAAAAGAGTCTCACACATATGATAATCCTTGGTGACTCAGCCGGCTACGTGGACCAAGGAAAACCTGACAGCTGGAGATGATTCTATAAAGAGGTACGGAACAAAGAGGCACATATCAATAAACCTACGGGGTAATCAGATACGGGAAACTCAGCCTAATTGAGACAAGGAAGAGACACAGTCAGAATGAATCCGGAAAAAGCTACGGGCAGATTTAGAGATCCTTAATTAGTGACTCACACTCCGGATTCATTCTGACCGTGTCTCTTCCTTGTCTCAATTAGGCTGAGTTTCCCGTATCTGATTACCCCGTAGGTTTATTGATATGTGCCTCTTTGTTCCGTACCTCTTTATAGAATCATATCCAGCTGTCAGATTTTCCTTGGTCCACGTAGCCGGCTGAGTCACCAAGGATTATCATATGTGTGAGACTCTTTTTTACCAATACAATATAATGTTAAAACGAATTAAAAACGACGGAGTGGGCCGTCGGGCTCGGTCAACTTGCTTTGTAAAAATTGCACAGGGCGCCCTATTCGGTCGCCCCCATTTAACCTGTACCTATATTTTTAAAATTATTTAACTTATACCCTAAGTTTTACAACTTCGGGTGCTCCTTCTTTCGGCTACTTGTTCAAAACTTTAGCTTATTTAGTGCTGAAGTTTTTACAAATGAACTAAATAACTTCAACATCTTCTGCTGAAGTTTTTGAAAAAGCTTTATGACAAAACTAAACTTCAGCTTATTTAGTGCTGAAGTTTTTACAAAAGATCTAAATAACTTCAGCATCTTCTGCTGAAGTTTTTGAAAAAACTTTATGACAAAACTAATGAATCCAGGACAAAACTTCAGCTTATTTAGTGTTGAAGTTTTTACAAATGAACTAAATAACTTCAGCAGCTTCTGCTGAAGTTTTTGAAAAGCTTTATGACAAAACTAATGAATCCAGGACAATACTTCAGCTTATTTAGTGCTTAAGTTTTTACAAATGAACTAAATCTGTGTGACGTGGGAGATAGAGAAATCTCCCAGGTAGGAGTTGCCGACCAAACAGGTACGGAAGAAGCTATTGTTCGAACAGGTACGGAAGAAGATAGTCACGAGAAAGTAAACCAAGTTACCACGGAAGATGAATCAAATCACGCGGATGTAGATTCCATACTGGATGTCATTCAAGAACCAGAAGAAGATGAGCACATCTAAACAACAACGGAAGAGCTCGAAGTTATTCCATTGTTTGAACAAAAACCTTAATAGAAAGTGCATATAGGCACGAGGCTGAGCCCCAGTCGAAGAGGTAAGTTAATTAATTATTTAAAGGCTAACGCAGATTGCTTTGCGTGGTCCCATTCAGATATGACAGGTATCCCACCTGAAGTGATGACTCATAAACTAAATGAAGATCCATCCTTCGTACCTGTTAAGCAGAAGAAAAGAAAGCAAGGACCATTCAAGAACCAAGAGATTGACGAAGAGGTACAAAAACTCTTGAAAATTTGTTCAATACGTGAGGTAACGTACCCTAACTGGTTAGCTAACACTGTGGTAGTACCTAAAAAGAATGGTAAATGGAGAGTATGCGTAGATTACACTGATTTAAATAAAGCATGCCCCAAGGATTCATTCCCATTACCACATATAGATCAAATTATTGATGCCACTGCAGTACATGAATTGTTAAGCTTTCTAGATGCGTATTCCGATTACAATCAGATTAAAATGGACCCCTCAGA
Source organism: Nicotiana undulata (assembly GCA_005239495.1). Classification (NCBI taxonomy): domain Eukaryota; kingdom Viridiplantae; phylum Streptophyta; class Magnoliopsida; order Solanales; family Solanaceae; genus Nicotiana; species Nicotiana undulata. Next base: position 17,641 of record ML254343.1, on the reverse strand, counting down.
TGAGGAAAAAACTTCCTTTATTACAAACAGGGGGACTTATTGTTACAAAGTCATGCCTTTTGGCTTGAAAAATGCCGGAGCCACGTACCAGAGGTTAGTAACCAAGATGTTCCAAGAACATCTGGGGAAGACGATGGAAGTTTACATCGATGACATGCTGGTAAAATCAACACATGCGGAAGACCATTTCCAGCACCTCTCTATTACCTTTGAAATTCTACGCAGGTATAATATGAAATTGAATCCAGAAAAATGCGCTTTTGGCGTGGAATCGTAAATTTTTGGGTTTCCTTGTGTCAAATAGAGGGATAGAGGTAAATCTTGCTCAAATTAAAGCTATAGAAGAAATACTTGATATACTTACGAACAAAAAAGAAGTTCAAATACTAACGGGAAGAATTGCATCCTTAGGAAGATTTATTTCCAGGTCTTCCGAAAAAAGTTATAAATTCTTTTCAGTTTTCAAAAAGAAAAATCAGTTCGAATGGACTGAAAAGTGTCAACGAGATCTCAAGGATATAAACGCTTATCTATCAAAACCCCCGTTGTTATCAAAGCCAAAGGAGGGAGAGAAGTTGTACGTCTACCTTGCCGTTGCAGAAATTATTGTAAATGCAGTATTGGTAAGATAAGATAAAGGTAAACAATCTCCTATTTATTATGTAAGCAAGACATTACTAGATGTTGAAACTAGATACCCACATCTGGAAAAATTAGCCTTAGCTCTAGTCACGACATCTAGAAATTTGAGGCCGTATTTTCAATGTCATCCAATCACTGTTGTGACCTCTTATCCATTGAGAAATATATTACATAAACAAGAACTATCAGGAAGATTAGCTAAGTGGGCCATAGAATTGAGCGAGCATGACATAATATATCAGCCTAGGACTATGATAAAGTCTCAAATTTTAGCTGATTTTGTCGCTGATTTTAATAATAAAAATGTCCCTGAAGTGGAAAAAGAGTTACAACTCTTTAACGGTGCTAATCCGGGTCTATGGACCCTATTTACCGATGGTTCTTCCAATGTAAAAGGTGCCGGCTTAGGCATAGTCTTAATATCACCCACGGGTGAAAAGACACGACAAGCTATCAAATGTTATCCTATAACTAACGATGAAGCAGAATATGAAGCTTTAATTGCAGGGCTAGAACTGGAACGAGAACTCTCAATCGAGCAAATCATAATCAAGAGCGACTCTCAACTGGTAGTAAATCAGATGCAGGGGACTTATATCGCTCGGGAGACTCGAATGCAACAATATCTAGAAAAAGCACGAGATCTCATTAGGCAATTCAAAACGTGGAAGGTTATACAAATACCTAGAGAGGAAAATGCGGAAGAAGACGCATTGGCTAACCTCGCAGCAGTCACGGAAGTTACAAACAAAGACAATGCTATTGTCGTCCATCTATTTCATTTAGCAATAGACCAGGACAAAAATGAGGTAACTTTCAACAATTTAACCTGGGATTGGAGAAACGGAAATTTTAAATTTTTTGCAGAATGGCACAGTACCTGATGATAAAAAAGCAGCTCAAGCACTTCGCCGAAAGGCTGCCCGGTACTGCCTTATTCGCAACTCATTATATCGCAAGATGTTCGGAGTTCCCCTAGCTAAATGCCTCGGACCTAATCAAATAGAGCTCGTGATGAGAGAAGTCCACGAAGGACACTGTAGAAATCACGCAGGGGAGAGATCCTTGGTCAAAACCCTTATCAGAGTTGGGTAATATTGGCCTAAGATGGAAGAAGAGGCTGAGAGTTTCATATCCAAATGCGATAAATGCCAACGGTTTACCAATAACATGAATCGACCATCGGAACTATTGCACCCAATAATATCACCGTGGCCATTCATGAAGTGAGGCATGAATATCGTGGGACCCCTCCCCGCGGCTAAAGGAAAGGTACGGTTCTTACTTGTGCTAACCGGCTATTTTACAAAATGGGTAGAGGTGGAAGCTTTCAAAAGGGTGCGAGAAAAGGAATTTAAAAGCTTCTTATGGCGAAACATAATATGCCGCTTTGGAATACCTAAGGAGATCGTGTGTGATAATGGCCCACAATTCATAGGCATGCAAATCACAGAATTCTTCCAAAGCTGGCAAATCAAACGGATTACTTCAACGCCGTATCACCCCGTGGCTAATGATCAAGATGAATCAACAAATAAAGTAATCATCAACAACCTAAAGAAACAGCTAGAGAAAGCCAAGGGAAATTGGCATGATGAGTTACCAGCGGTACTATAGGCCTACAAAACAACTTCAAAAACAGCCACGGGAGAGACTCCGTTCGCACTTGTCTATGGATCAGAAGACTTAATACCTGTGGAGATTGGCAAACCAAGCATAAGGTTTACAACATCCACGGAGGATGCAAACAACGATGAATTGAGGACCAATCTGGACCTGCTCGAACAAAGAAGAGAAGCAGCACTAATACGGATGGCAACTCAAAAACAAATCATAGAGCGTTATTACAACCGTAAATCTCATCTCAAATACTTCAAGATTGGGGAGTTCGTCCTCAAAAAAGTCTTTCAATCAACCAAAGAAGCTGGTACGGGAAAATTAAGTCCAAATTGGGAAGGACCCTACAAAGTCCGAGGCATAACTGGAAAGGGTGCATATGAGTTGGAAGCTATGGATGGAAGGATCTTACCAACAAGCTGGAATGCCATCCATTTGAAGAAGTATTACTTCTAAGGAAAAGGAATACCCCCGGTCAGGTATCACACGTTCGATTTTATTTTTGAACATTTAAAATTTTACTAACCTTTTTAGATGATAGGCATAAAACAAATTCATCACCAGATGATGATATTAGACCTGCAAAGACGCGAGGAAGTAACTGAATTCCCAGTCTAGGGTTACACTTTCTGATGGACGTTTTAAAGGGTTAAGCAGTCATCATCTAAAAACTATATACCATCGAGTCCCGTATTTGCTTTTCAGGAAAAGGACCACAAGGAAGGAATAGTCAAGTTCTCAAGATTTCATTCTTCAAAGCTCAAACACTTGGGGGACTATACAGTATGGAAGGCAAAGACGAAGCAAAGAAGACTATCAAAAAAGTTAAAGCTAGAGCTTGAAGATCCATCTACCCAACAAGTTAAGTGATACGAGCAAAATCGAAAGAGCCAAAGACTCAAAACACAAAGCCTGATCTATAAAACCTTCAAACATGTTCATAAATGTATGTTCAGGTTAAAAGGCAAAATATTAGCTACGAGGAAGGAATGCACATCTTTGTACTCATTCAAAAAACTGTTGTAACTAAAAATAGTTATGAAATATTTGTATAGAAAACTGTTATCAAATAAAATAGTTACGGATGAAAGATCAAAATCCTTGTACTCATTTGAAAAAGTGTTATCGAATAAAACAGTTACGGATGAAGAAGCATTTCCCTCGTGATTATTGAAAATTGTTATCAATGAAAATAGTTACGGGTAAAAACCCCTACCTTTACAAAAAATGTTATGAACGAAAAATAGTTATTCTCTTGTATTAACTCGAAAAAACAGTTACATAAGAAAAACAGTTACGAAATACAAGTGCATATCAAACATGTTCAAAGAAAACAGTTGCAACATGAGTTTTAGACGATAATCAAACAAATGTAAAATGTTGTGAAAGTTCAAACAGAAAACTTTCTTCAAAAACATTCTTAAACATGTGAAAAATTCATATCTCTCTATTGCATTATTACACCATTATAAAATATATATACGTCTTCTTCATTAAGTGTCGATCAAAAAGAAAAGGGCCCTCTTTCAAAATCGTACCTATTACGAAAAGGTGCGGATAATCTAAAGCATTTTAATGCAAAACTCAGAGGTAAAACTAAAACCTCGAAAATAAAGCAAGCAAAAGACTTAAAAAAGTGAAACAGAAACTCAATAGAAGACAAAAGTCATACTTGCATATATATATATATATATATATATATATATATA
>ML254343.1:0-13365 GCA_005239495.1 Nicotiana undulata | reverse complement strand
AAGTAAAAACTAAGTATTAACTTATACTTAGCCGTATATAGTGTTTATACATTATGGTGCCCCTAAATGTCAGTTGGGGACTTTAAGAGTTCCAAATTTACCCCCGATGGGACTGGGGGTAACCACCAATTGAGACAAAGAAAAAAAAAGGGAGGAACCAACTTCTCAAACTTCATCACGAGGGGGGTTGACTTCTTCACTGGCACAGGGAGCAGGAGCAGCTTGGGACGGGGAGACTTGAACAGCAGGAGCCTCACCTTCAGGTGAAGAGAGATTCTGACCTTGTTGAGCCTTCTCCATGGCTTCCTTGATTTTAGCTATTTCAGCATTAAGGTCTAAATCCTCTCGACTCATTTCAGTCAATGTGTCGAGGCGTGAATTCATGCACGCCCAACTAACATCGACAGATGTCGCGTCTTCAAGAGCTTCGTAATCCTTCTCCCATATTATAACTTCAGCTATCAGCCCGTCCCTCTCAGCCTCAATAGCATCTTTGGCGGCCTTTAAAGGTGCGATAGATCTCTCCAGGAGTCGAATTTTATCTAAGGAATTGCGGAGATCTTCCTGAGTCTGGGTGAGTGACTGCACCATCTCGCCTAAATACTCTTCCTTTTGGTCCAATAAGGCCTTCAAGCTCCTAACTTCTTCTGAGGCACGAGACAACTGCTCAGCAAATGAGGACTCAAGGATACTTTTATCTTTGCCTGCTTGATTGGAAGAAGCCTTCTCCACTGCCAACTCCGCCTCCATGACTCTCATATGCTGCTCCAAGGTACATTTTTCTTCTTCTAAGGCCTCCATGTCGAGCCTTAAGCTTTCATATTGTCCCTTCCAGTTATTTGCTTCAACATGCCACTCTTTCATCTCTTGCTCCATGTTAGAAATCCTCTTCATGAGCTCCGTGCCTATAAGATTGATCTAAGAAAAGATAACCAATTAGATACGGTAAATACATGTACAAGAATGAAATGCAAGAAAATGCACTCTACCTTTAAAGAAGTATGCACGACCTCATTATCCCATGTAAGGGAATTATGGCTATCTAGCTTGGCTCTCTCTGTCGGGCCTATCAAGGGTTTCAGCCACACATCAGGCTGTCCAGACTTTTTAAAGAGACTCCACCTCTATCAGCACCTGCCTCATCTCCCTGCTGGAAGACCCTACTTCTCTAACAGAAGGCACGGAAGCAGGCAGAGATGTAGGAGCCACGGACATAGAAGGAGCCGAAAAAGCCACGGGAGCAAGGGCAACGGTAGGAGCAGGAATAGTAACGGAAGCAGAAGAAATAACTGGAACGGTAAAGGGGAGTTCACTAAAAGAAGGAGGAATAACGGCCAAGGGAACTTCATCACCTACGGGACCAAAGCCTTCACGAAACAAATAATCAACAGAATCATGCACGAGCGAAGGGGTAGCATCTTGAAAGCAGAAAGTCCAATTTCAGGCACAGGAGACACAACCACAGGTGTAGACTCATCGTCTAAGATCACCTTTCTTCTACGCGCCCTACGGACCAAAGTGTCTTCCCCTTCTTCTTCTTCTTCTGAGGTCCTAGACCCACCAACCTTCCTCTTCGAAGAAGAAGAACCAGAAATAATTTCCTAGGCCTGAGCCAGGGACAATTTTGGAATGGATGCAGCAGACACCCCACGAGCGGGAAACCCTGTCAAAAGAAAAAGGGTAAACAACAAAAAGAGGCTCGAGCAAGGAAAGAAGCGGAAACAAAAGCTTTACTTACCGTGAGTTTTCACTTTCCAACCGTACTTCCCAGAGAAGTACTTCCAAGACCTTTCCTCCAACGGAGCAATCGACAACAGCTTTTCTACCCAACCACGGATACCGGAGACATTCTCGACAGTACCCATGATTGCTGAAAAAAGAAGAAACAGCTACGGTGTTAATAAAACACTTAAAGCAAAAAATAAGGAATGTGAGCTAAAATGTACTCACGTGCACGATTCCACTTCTCGGGGAAGGGAAGATTTTCTTCACCTAATAAACCAGCAGTAGGCGCAGCAACGTACCAAAGGTACCAACCTCTATCCTTATCGTCATCAGGGGTCACCAGCACTCTTTTACTCCTGGCAGCCAGAGTAAAAATCCCATGACGAAATAAGGTCGGGGAATAAAGATGAATAAGATGATTGAAGGTAAAAGGAACTGAGGCTAAAGTAGCTAAACATCTGAGACATGCAACAACCCGCCATACAAGAGGACCGACTTATCCCAAGCAAATATCGAAAAAATGACAGAACTCAATGATAACTGGATCAATGAGAGGTCTAAACCCTAAAGTAAAAGGGTAAGTAAAATATCTCGTCTTGTAAGATGTTATTCTTTGGTTTCCATTCGGAACGATGACCGGAAAATCGGACTCCCAAAAACAGTCCCTGCGAACAAGAGGAATTAAACCTTCGGCGATCAGGGTAGGGTACCTATCAGCACTATCAAGGGATGACGACTGATCTGTAAGAACCTGATTATCCCTAGCAAAGGTAAACTCAGCAGGAATGATTTCATCTACTCGGGGTTCGTGTAAAGGTTCGTGATGTTCTCTACCTCTCGACGAAGATCTGGAAGCCCTAGCTCTTGGAGAAATTAGAGACCTAGCAGAAGGAGGGGAAGTAATATGGGAAGAGGAAGAACCTCTTGAAGGAGTAGAACTTAAACTCCTCAATCTACCACCTCTCCAGCTCCGCGTCAGAGCAGAAGAAGGGGCCAAATCATCAACGTTTATCACTCCCTTATGTTGGTTCGAAGAAGACATATTTACAAAGACGAGGAAAAAGTTCTTCACAAACAAAGAATGAAAGTTTTTCGTGAAAGTAAAGAAAGGAGAAAGGATATTTATACTTGAAGGGAACCGTCAAAAATGGGAAAAAACAATGATGTGAAAGTCATAATTGAAGGTGTCACATCGTTACTGATGCAGCTGCAAAAAGCCCTAAAAGGTGCCGAGTAATTGCAGAACCAACCCGGAGGTGACACGTGGATTAAGCATTAAATGGAAGTGACAAGCTATGCCTATGTTCAGAGAAAGATGCAATGTTTCGAAGTAAAGCGGCGGCAAAATATTCCCGCCATAAATGCGTATCCACTTACCAAATATTAATCGATAAATAAATGGTAAGTGGGGGGACTATCTGTATTGGTAAAAAAGAGCTTCACACGTATGATAATTCTTGATGATTCAGCCAGTTACGTGGACCAAGGAAAACATGACAACTGGACATGACTCTATAAGGAGGTGCGAGGCAAAGAGGCACGACACTATATACCTACGAGGTAATCAGCTACGGGAAACTCAACTTGATTGAGACAAGGAAGAGACACGGTCAGAATGAATCCGGACAGAGCTACGGGCAGATTCATAGATCTTCAATTAATGATTTACACATTACACAACCTTCACGCAACAGTTACGATTATTCTTTGTAACATTACATTAATGTGTTATCATTGCAAGAGGTAGACGTTATACTGAAGAATTTCCTATATAAGGTAATAGAAGTTAACTTGTAAGACACATCCAAACTACGAACATAATACACTTCACTTTTATGTGCATCTTATTACTTATTTACTTGCTCATTCGTTATTATCATTATTTCTTGATTATCATAAACCCGTGTTCATCCTAAAAATAGCTTTAGTCAAAGAATCTAATTCTTTGGTTAAACATAGATAAATGGAAAATTTTGGTATTTGCGTCGCCATCATTAAGCCAGTTGACACGAGACTTTAATTTCCAGAAATCCTCTTCGAGTTTTAAAATATGATTGTATTGAGCAATTAATTCCTGTTCTAGATTATGTAAGAAATTACTTGTAGGATAGTGAATGGATATTTGAATTCCTGCTAATCTAGTTGTAATATTATTTTTCCTATGAAAGATATTACCAAAAGAATTTTGATAACAATGTTGGACTATTTTTGTAAAGTCAGTGATGGCTTCCACAATAGGTGGATTAGGGTGCCAAACATGGTTAACTAGCCTAGGGAACCCAGGATGGGATAACCACATAGTTTCAAAACGGAATAACGTGCTTCTCTTATGGGTACGTTTAACTAATGATAAGAGTAGCGGGCAGTGATCCGAGTGGGTTCTAGGTAAGTGGTGAACATGAGCTTCTAGATAAAGATTTAGCCATGCAACATTGGATACTAGTCGATCTAAGCGTTCCAAAATTAATGCACCACGTCTTCTTTTATTAGTCCAAGTGTATTTGCTGCCGGAAAAACCTAAATCTGGGAGGTTACAATAATTAAGACAGTGTACCATATTATTAGCCCTAGTAGTATTAATAGAGTTACCACCATATTTTACATGGGAGTAGAGGATATCGTTAAAGTCACCACCCACGATCCAAGGGCCCTTATAAGTATCGGCTATAGTGTTTAGGTTTTGCCACAATAATTGTCTAGAGCCCATAATATTACGTGCATAGACTGCGGAAAATAGAAAAGGAGTGCCATTAGGGCATACCTGTAGCATGCAGTGTACCTTTTGGTTTGTGACCATAATTTTTGAGACTTGTACAGCTTGATCATTCCAAAGAACTATGATACCACCTGCTTGACCTTCTGTCGGTGCTTGAGAGAGATGAGTGAAAGAGAAGTCGACCTTGAGGGAATGGTGATCTTGAACATGAGTTTCTAGGAGTGCTACCAACGGTGGATGGTAGTAGTTGAGAAGAGATCTGAAGTTTCTTCTAAATTCAGGGGACTGAGCACCCTTACAATTTCGGATGATGAAGTTCATTGATCTAGTGTGAGGTAAGGGTAGTGGGTCTGGAAATGGCTCCTCTTGAGCTTGAGTCACTGAGGGTATTGTTGGTGCTTGCCCGCATAGTGTTGGAGTGATGACTACCGCAAATTTCCCCGCTTCCGGGTTCACTAGGGGCCTCAGTTTGATCAAGCACTTGGTCACCTCGGGAGGACAATTGAGAATGATTTTTTTTGCGTATTGTTCTTTGAGGACGGAGATGTGGCATGCATTGAGAGATACTGGCTCTGGACGAGTCCCTCTCATTTCCTCCAGTAGTGCTGCTAGCTCTTGTAGGTTTAGAGCTTCTTGTTCGTCTGTAGTTGATGGTTGAGGACTCATCGAGGTTGAGGGTGTGAGGGACTCGAAGGGACTCATTGGGGATAGTGGATATGAGTTTGGGATGTGTATGTACTCGTGAAGCCAATGAATCTGGGACTGAGTCTGGGGGTAGAATGGGAGGTCTGGGTAGGGGTTGTAATGTTGTTGATATTCCGGAAATGGGTTCCACCAAGAGTTGATGTTGTGCATTGGCAATGTCGTCCAGTTGTATTGGCCATGGAAGTCCATCTCTATGGTCACCCCCTCCGTTATGATTTGAGCTAGGTCGTGGGGATTCTGGATGCGAACTATGATCTCTTGGTTGTTGACTATCATTGAGAAGGTTAATGCATGGTTTTGGAGTCCCATTTCCAACCATGATTGTGGATGGTGGAAGATGTTTGGTGCTTGAGTTATGTAGATCACTGAGAAGTAGGGGGTGGTTGGTTGGTGGTGTGGCATTGTTTCCGGATGGAGATAGTGTATGTGGAGTGGTCTAAATGGCATTAGAGATGGTCGAGAGTTTTGAGAACGTAGAGGAAAGTGAGGAGTTAGAGACCTCTACATGGTTATATTTTGTATGTATGGGAATGTTTGATGACGAAGTTAGTGATGGTAGGAAGGTTTGTAATGATTGAGTATTTTTAGAAGAATGTCTTTGAGTGGCTGGGGGAGGCGGTGGAGTTGGTGATTGTTGGGTATGCGTAGAGGAAATGGGTTGGGCACGTGGGCTGGGGGTGAGTGATTGGTTTGGGAGTTGGGTTGAGTGTCTAAGGGGGTAATGTTAATGGGATGGAAGTGAAGGGGTGGATGGGGACGGTTGAGTGTAGTACTAGGTGGGCTAACAGTAGAGGAGTGAGTTTGCATGTAAGGAGGATTCTCATCGGGTGAGGGGGACGACATATCTGACGTGGCCATTTGTGAAGGATGATTAGTGTCCATATTACTACTGTTTACCCTAGGTTGTGGTGAAGAAGGGTAAATATCTAATGAGGGGTGAGAATGCGGTTAGTTGGGGCATGGGTGGGTATGGGCTTACTAGGTGACCTATTTTTGGTGTTATGGTTTTTGAATTGGGCTTCTACCTCGTTTAATAGGCTTTCTCGTGGGCCTTCCAACGGTTGATGTAAGATTGTATCACTTTGGTTGTGGGTGGTAATGAGTTGATCGAATTTATTATTTAGGGAAATTTGATTTTGATTAGCATGTTTAGCAGTGTTAACGTTAATAACTTTTGTAGAAGATAGGGTATTAGACATACCTGGGGATGAGCTTCAACTCATGCTTGGAATGTAATACCATCTGTGATGAGTTGTGTGAATATAGTGGTGCTCTATTGGAACGAGGGTGGGTGAGTGGTGTCTTCTTAGGAAAAGTGACAGTCTTCCACTCCGAGGTTGTAGGTGTTGTAGTGTTTGTATTAGCTTCTTCGCCATTAGGAGATGTTGAGTGGTTTGGTGGTGTGGCTTTGGATGGACAGTGGACAGTTACATGTCCCAGTCGACCACAACTGACACACAACATGTTTACTCCCTCGTAGTGAATTGGTTGACGGTGAGTTCCGATGAAAATATGGGACTTGAGGGGTTGTTCCAATGGGACTTCAATGCATAACCTGGCATAACGTCCCCCTTAGAGTTGAGGAGGTGCAGGTATCAATCTTAAGGAGTTTCCCTAGTTTATTTCCCACTTGGTGTAGTATATGGGAGTCATAGAATTCTGTGGGTAACTCCGGTAGTCTTGCCCAAATAGCCGTATAGGTAAGTTTCGAATTTGATGCTATAAATTTAGGTTCCCATCTTCGAACAGAGAGGAAATGACCTAACACGAACCACGGCCCCTCATGCAATGCTTTCGACATATTTTCTTTATGTTGGTATTTAATGAGGAAAAAGTCATTGCCTAAGTCTATAAGAGCCAAAGGCTCAGTGGGTTGCCAGAGGTGTTGTAGTATTTGTTTGAGTGTAAGGTCCTATTTTCTTGCTATATACTTTGATGATTATAGAGTGTTGCCAAGGTTGGTACAACCTAGTTTTATCTTCAGTAGTTAAGGGAATGAAGTTATCATTCTCTGGACATGCCAATGTCTCAGCGGACATGTCAATATGGTTATGGTTTTCAAGTACTGTAGGGATTGAGGAGGCATTGTTGTGGACTAAGGCGTGTAGGAAGGAAGGTTTTTGAATGTGAGTATCAGTTGGGACATCAATGAGCATTGTTTGTGAGTCAGTGGAGTCGAAAGTAGGGCGAGGAGGAGAGGCCATTTGTGAATGGGGGAAGAACAGAATGAAGTGAGGAAAGAGTCAATTTTAGTGAGAAGGTAAAGACTCAGCTTCCAAAATATATGAGAAGAAAGATGAAGATATACGTAGAGGTTAGTCAGAGGCTATATTTCTACGCATTTGGTCTATGTTAAATCGTATTTGGACATAACATAGTGATTTCAAGAATTAATGGAGGTCAACATGTGTTAGCACTATGATCAACATGGATTATATTAGTTAATGGAGTGGGGGAGAAAGTAAAGATTTGGTTTAAACCGAAACCGTACCGAACCAAAATAAAAAAATACCGAACCGTACCGAAATATTTTGGTACGGTATTTGGTATACACAATTGATAAACTGAATACCGAAATATCGAACCAAAATTCTTAAATACCGAATCGAAATACCGAATGCCCACCCTAATTGACATGAAACTTAGCTATCTAACCCATGTATTTCTTTTGTCATTCCTAGGGTTTAAAAGACGTTTGAAACGATAGTTATGATACATATGGGACCATTTAGATATTATGTAAAAATATTTGTTAATTGGTTCGATCCGTTTATATTGTTGTGCGTTTCATTCAGGTACACCTTTTTCGGTTATAAAAGTGCTATACATTTCTGCTTGATAATTCTCAAGTACTTTGCATCCCATTGTTGATGACTAATTTTCTATCAAGAGTTTGTTTTTCTACTTGTTTTAATTGATCAAAGCTACTTTTTGTTACCAAATTAGAACTCTACATTTAAAAACTCTAAATTCCAACACGGATGTTAATTTAACGTCTACGCTAACAAAAAAGTTGTCTTCATCACCCAAATACTAATATGGCAAAATAAATGTATTTGACAAATAAATCAAATGTCTCCTTAGAAACTTCATCTAGCTCTTTTGTCTACACTTGAAAAATAATATTTATTTACTTAATTGAAATATTTTTTGTTATTACTAATCATTAAGTTGTTCAAACAATTGTGAGAAATTCAACTAAAAGATGAGTAATAAGATAAAGATTCTAGTTTCAACTAAGTAAAATAAACATCTTACGAAGAATAGCTTAAACCAGAAAGTTCAATATATTTTAATTTTGTACGGAAGTGCCAGTTTTTGCCTATGAACCGATCATTTAAATACTCAACTGAATAAAATCAACTATTTATTATCTAATTATTTTATTTTTTTAAAGAAAAAAGTTATTGATAAACATTGATATCTGTAATTCGAGGCCCTTAGCGCTGTATTTCTCGAACGTAGGACGGTATGCATTTCATTGATGTATTTGATGATCAAGAAGCATGAGCCGCACTCTGTTTGAATCTTGAATTTTGAGCAAGACATATTTGGCATGTCTTTGATCTCTTAATGAATATTCCAAGAGTGAAATTTTAGATATCGTAAAGTGCTCTAGTTTTACTATCCCGTTAATGATGTAAAGTTCCATGTAATAGTTCAAATTTAAAATGATTTTTATAAGGCAAAATTTTGATTTTAAAGCTCTAACTAATAGGATTCCCATTTCCCAATATAGTATTTCAAATAAGGAAAAAAAAATATACTCAAAATTTTAGTTGATTTCAAATTCCTAAATATTAGGTAAATAATTAAATTATGATTTTGTCCCACGTAAAATATCTTTTTAAAGGGTAAAAAAGACGAACGATATTTCGCTTACAGTCTTCGTGCTTTTATTCTATAATAATAATAATTATAATATATTAAAAGCCCCCTTTAAAAATAAAGTTTACAGTGGATAAAATAGTAATTTAGTTATTTTCCTAATATGTAGGAATACTCATTAAATTATTTTTCTAATACTTAGGAATACAAAATCAACTAAATTTTATATATTACATTCTTACTTTTTTGGATTACGTAGAAAATTTTAATATTTAGAACTTCAAAAATATTAACATTTTATTTTATATAAAATTTTACACTTAAATTAAATATAAATAATGGCAAGAAACGGAAAGAATTAAAAATACGAAATAAATAGGATGTAACTATTTGGTATTTAGAAGTTTATCTCTTCGGGCAGATATCAAGAGTTCAATAAAGAAAATAAAGAGGACGTATGTCGTTCTTGGAAGATAACGGAGTAACTTTTTTATGTTTGATTTAGATGAAACTCTTTTATATACTAAAATACTTTAAAATATACAAAACTATTTCCTACTCATTTGATTTTCCTACAATTTGACAAAAGAATTTTTATTCGATAAAATATAATTATAATCGAGTATTTAAAATTTGGTATGAGATAATATTAAGAATTTAAATGAATAAAATATAATTTACATCTTTTATTGCGGAAAATAAATAATTAAGTATTTGGAATAGCTAATTAGCAAAACAAAAAGGTAATTTTATTATTTTTCAAATTCATCATACATGTAAAGCTATCTTCTCAAGTTTGCATAAATCATTCCCTAAATAGATATATTTCAATAAAAAAGACCACTATTGATGAAAGAAAATAGAAAATAAAATTCAATCAATTATAATATAGTTTTAAAAATTAACTTGGTTAAAATTAAAAATAGAAGAAATAAGAATGAAATAATAAGTATTCAAAATAAGTTGACATTTATTATTATTTTTATTTTTCATATTCCAATAAATGACCCTTTATAGTTTTTTGTATACATAATAAATTCGTATTAGTTAATTTTAGACCTTACATTGTTACTTAATTATTCATTTCTTTCCTATAAACTATATGACCTAGCAGTTCATTCCAATAGCTCTAAAAGAAAGATGCAATTATTCTAATTAGTGTTAATTTGATGACTGTTTGAAGAATTATAATAAAAATATGTAACGATTTCAATCATGTTAACTTTAATATTATGTCACAAAAATGACTACAATTGTCATGACCCAAATCCTAACTCAGGTCGCGATGGCGCCCAACACCGTAGTTAGGCAAGCCAAGACCAATTTACTAGTGAGTTTCATTTAATTTAGCAAAACATATCTATCACTTACTTGATTAAATTTAAGACATTAATTGAAGACGAGTAACTTAGGAAAATCTCAAACAGAATCGACCATAAGAGTCATAAATCAATAGTTACATTCTGAAATATAATGTCTACTAACGTGTGTGCCAGGAGCAAGTGTCACAATTCTACAGACATCTAGTAGAGTGAGAATCCAAAAGACTACAAGTCTGTCCTACTGTCCGAGGAAATATAGACAGATATAACAAAAGAAAGAAAACTCCAATGCGCTGCTGGAAGTCGTCACGGAAAGCAGCTCACCGAGAAGTCTCGACCAGGTATAAATCAGGAACGTGCTCCAGACAACCCAGATGCACCTGCCTCAGAACCTGTAAAATTAAGTACAGAAGCGTAGCATGAGTACATAAACAATATGTACCCAGTGAGTATCCAGTCTAATCTCGAAGAAGTAGCGACGAGAAGTCGACGTGATACTTACTAGGGTCAAAATGATATGGTTTAAATGTAAGGCTAAGCAGGAATAGCAATCATGAATAATAATGAAGGCAGGAGCATTAAATAACATTTACAATTACCTTTACGTGTCAAGTTCTCTAGCATATAAATTACCTAGTTTTCCCTTTTCATGATATTCAACAGATACATATTCACATAACACCCAAACATCTAACAAACACATAATATGCCGTGAACGTGCGGCCGATGCGACGCGAAAATAAATGTGCACTGCCGAAGGGTCGAACGGCTCAAACCATAGATGCATCTATTACTCCGCTCGCGAATCGAACATGCGACGCAGTTGACATAATAATAGGGCAACCCCGCTCGCGAATCATACATGCGGCGCGGGTACCCGTATACATACACATAATTAACGAGAAATCAGGAATTTAGTAGAGAATATGTAACCTCCTAGATGTTCACTTAATAATTCAAGGATATTAGGCAACCTAAATTACATTTAAGATTACAGATACGGCATAATAAGCATGCTTGTGAGTCCTAAAACTACCCAACATAACATAATAGTAGCTAGGCACGGACTCTCGTCACTTCGTGCGTGCGTAGCCCCCACAAATAAAGACATGCAATCATTTATATTCACCTACGGGGACAATTCCCTCTTACAAGGTTATAAAGGAGACTCACCTCGCGTCAAGTCTACTTCCCGGGTCAAGAACGCGCCTGAAACTCCAAATTTATCTCCCAAGGACTCGAAACTAATCAAATAGTGCATAAATAAATCAATCTATACTCAAAAGTATGAAATTCCTCTATTTAAATGATTATTTCAACCTATATTGAAAAATTCCAAAATACACCCCCGGGCCCACATGCTCGGATTCCCGGAAATTTTCGAAGGAAACTATCACCCATAGCCTAAGGATCACTATTATATCATTTTCGTATGATTTCATAACTAATTATTTGGTAATTCTCTCATTTTCATAAAAACCTAAGTTTTACTCTAACCAATGATTTCTACTAAGTAATGTGTTAATCTACCTAACGATTCAAGTATTAAACTAAATTTAGAGTAGGAATTACTTACCTTACAGTAGCTAGGTCGATTATCACTTTTGCATGCTCTAAAAATCGCCCAAGGATGAAGAAAGTGTTCAAAAATGGTGAATTTACGTATTTAAAACAACCTCACTGCCTACAGGTTTTTCGTAGTTGCGGTCTCGCATCTGCGAGAAAAATCTTGCATCTGCGGAGGAGGGGGCCTGGGTTCGCACCTGCGGAACGGAGTACACACCTGCGGCTCCGCTTCTGCGGAAAGGGGTCCGCACCTGCGTAAAATAGGCAGCTCCCTCAATGGTCGCACCTGCGAGTCTGGGACCGCAGAAGCGGTCTCGCACCTGCGGCTAGCCCTCCGCAGGTGCGGTCGCACCAGATCTGGTGCACCAGCAATCGCTTAAGGCTGGTTTTTGTCTTGCTCGATGCCCGAATGGCATCCGAACCCACCCGAGACCCTGTCCAAATATACCAACAATTCCTAAATCATTATACGGACTGGCTTGAGCCTTCGGAACGTCCAAAACAACGCTAAATCTAAAAATCATACCCCAAAACCTATTGGATCAAACTTAAGAACTTAAAGTTCTTGAATTCGCTTTCAATACGCCGAACCTACCTATACTACTCGGAATGACACCAAATTTTGCAAGCAAGTCATAAATGACATAACGGAACTATTCCTAGTCTCGGAATTCCGTTCGGACCTTGATAACACAAAAACACGTTCCAACCTCAATTTAAACTTAAGGAAACTCGTATTTCACTATTTGGCGCTGAAACACTCTCGGGTCATCCAAAACCCGCACCGAACATATGCCCAAGTCTGAAATCATCACACGAACCTACCGGAACCTTCGAATCTCGATTCCGAGGTCGTTTACTAAAAATGTTGACCGAAGTCTAACTTGTCCTCAAAGGCCTACCTTAAGGAACTAAGTGTTCCTATACTACCCCAAACTCCTTCATATCTCTAACCACCCATCCCCGCAAGTCATAAATCAGCAAAAGAAACTACGGGAAGTCTCATTTAGGGGAACGGGGTCGTAGAAAACAAAACGACCGGTCGGGTCGTTACATTCTCCACCTCTTAAACAAACGTTCATCCTCGAACGGGTCTAGATTCATACCTGGAGTTCTGAATAAGTGCGGATATCTGCTCCGCATGTCCTCCTCGGACTCCTAAGTCGCCTCCTTGACTGGTTGGCCCCTCTACTAGACCTTTACTGTGGGAACCCTCTTGGACCTCAACTGGCGATCCTGCCTGTCAATAATAGCAACTGGCTCCTCCTCGTAGCCCATCCTCTCGTCTAGCTAAATGGTGCTGAAATCTACCACGTGAGAGAAGTCGGCGTGGTATCTCCGGAGCATGGATACATGAAAGACCAGATGAACTCCTGATAAACTGGGAGGTAAAGCAAGCTCATAAGCAACCTCTCTCACTCGCCTCAACACCTCGAATGTACCTATAAACCTTGGGCTCAGCTTGCCCTTCTTTCCAAACCTCATAATACCCTTCATCGGCGA
>ML254340.1:70345-119390 GCA_005239495.1 Nicotiana undulata | reverse complement strand
GGGCACTCAACCCATCTCTATTCCTCCATATCGTATGGCTCCTCTTGAGTTGAAGGAATTAAAGGAGCAGTTACAGGAGTTACTGTATAATGGTTTCATTAGGCCCAGTGTGTGGGGTTGATCCGATTTTTGTTGTGAAGAAAAAAGATGGTTCTATGTGTATGTGCATTAATTTTTGCCAGTGGGACCAAGTTACTCGTGGTGGTAGAGCAGCTCAGAATATTCGACCAGATCGTGCCCGCCTCTCGAGTCCTCAGTGGATTCAACATGTCGAGTGAGAAAACGAAAGGGGATATCTCCCTCACGGTCAACGTTGTCGGTACAATTCAAGATACCAAGTTTCATGTCATCGAAGGTGACATGAGGTATAAAGCCTTATTCGGAAGGCCATGGATACACTGTATGAGAGCAATGTCGTCAACCCTTCAAATGATGAAATTTTCGACAAAGGACAGAGTAAAAATGGTGTACGGGGAGCAGCATGCAGCAAGAGAGATGTTCGCGGTGCATGACGTGGCAGCGACATCAATGCCTTCTACATCGAAGGAGCAAAAAGGACAAGCAAATAGCCAAGTAGCAACCATAACCTACATTATCGTCTACACCAAAATGGGTAAATAGTGGACCATGCCGCATCCTCGGAGCAAGGAATTTAAAAATATTGAGGTTCAAACGCTATCGCTGCTAAGGTACAACCCTCTACCTTTTCAGTTACGTTTTATACTAACTTATTGCAGATGTCCGATTTAGAGGAATCAAACACCCTCTAGCTCGAAGACCTTAGGTTTTAAAGCATGCATTTCGCTCTTTTTCCCTTAGATAAGGTTTTATCCGAATAGGGTTTTACCGACGAGGTTTTTAATGAGGCAACATCCATATGATACCTAAGGAGAACTCATCAAATATTCAAGGATTCTCTTTGATCAACCTCAAATACTGGGGGGCGTCCCCCCCGGGAGGTCACCTCCTCAAAGAAATTGAAATATGCCAAAGAGGGTCTCGATAGGAGAATGTTGTATCAGACCAAACGGTCGAATGAACCGTGTCCGCGTAGAATAATCTAACTCTCAATGGAAAAAACATGTACGCTTGTGTAAAGTAATAAAATGAGTATCTTTTATCATCAAAACACTTTATGCTTCAAAGAAGTTTTGTTATTTTAACAAGAAACGACTCTAGGGCCAAAAATGCCCGAACACTTGGGGACTGTCGTCAACAGTCAGCTCACCGAGCCATCTAAACTCAAATTCGTAAGCCCTCAATGAGGAAACCTCGAGCTTGTATGCCCTCAAAAGGCAACATCGAACTTGTAAGCCCTCAACGAGGCAACATCGAACCTGTAAGCCCTCAATGAGGCAACTTTGAACCTGTAATCCCTCGACGGGGCAAGGTCAAACCTGTAAGCCCTCAACGAGGCAACATCGAATCTGTAAGACCTCAACGAGGCATGCCCAAATTCATAAGACCTTAAAAAGGCATAACCCCGATATTAAGGCTAAGGATATATACTCGAACTTGTAAGACCCCTAAAAAGCCTTACCCTCGATATAGACGCCGAGGCTATCTCACTCGGGGACTAAAAGGCTACGGCCAAACATAAAGACTATGGTCATATTAAAATGCTCTGGACAAATTAACAGGCTTTCAAATACTTCAAAAAGACCGCTTAATCAGGCTACCCTCGGCATAAGAAGGAGCTTCGATCATATCAGCTCTAAACAATGAAAAGGCTTCGAAACAATAGCCTTCAATGAAAAGGCTTCGAAAATTCAGCCTTCGAGCGAACCTCCCGAGGTGCTCATTTATCAACACACATTGACTCGTAATCGAGGTTCTTGTTGAGTCGTCAAAGAGTTGGACGAACACAAAAACTATAGCCATATTAGAGGTCGCATCGACTCAATCTTAAAGACCCTAAGGGCCAATGCGTAACAGCCCAAGGGCTAGCCTAAAGAGACTTAGGGTTGATCTAAAAAGAGCATAAGGGCCAATGGGTAAGAGCCCAAGGGCCAGCCTAAAGAGCCTCATGGACAATTTAAAAACCTAAGGGTCGATGAGCTGGAGTTGAAACTCGACTCGAGGATTGAGACTTAAACTATTAATTACCAATTGCTCGTCAAGCACAAAAACCTAAGGGTTTTTATTTTGAAGTCCAACTCATCGGACCAATTGTCGACAAACATCAAAATTCAAAACTCGCGCAAAGACACAAGCAAATTGAAAAAAACCAAAGAGCTTTTTATATATAAGATACAAAGATACGTTTACAATGCTCTCATAGAGAGCCCTATACAAAGAATCAGAAAGAAATAAACCTAGTCTACTCTCGAGGACTCAGTCCTTCTCCCCCTCGGGGACAATGCCTCTATCAGCTCCCTCGGGACTAGCTCCCTTACCGGCCTCATCCTCGTTATCTTCAGCATCAGAAATGAGGAAATAGGCATCGAACACATCCGCCTAGTCCTGCTCTATGATGACCCAAAAGTTCATCTTATGTAATTTAAGCTATATCTGTGTTCCGAGGCTCTGAGAGCCTCCGTTAGTCTCACCTCGATATGCGTGCGCAGCTCGGGCATGTAGCCGGGAAGCTTATATGTGAAAAATTGATAAAAAAATGAGTTTTGATAATTAATAAATGAATATAGTTGACTTTGGTCAATATTTCTGGTAAACAAACCCGGACTCGTGATTCGACGGTCCCGGAGGGTCCGTAGGAAAATATGGGACTTGGGCATATGCTCGGAATCGAATTCCGAGGTCTCAAGCCCGAGAAATGAATTTTTAAAGAAAATTATTTTCTGAAAATAATAAAGGATTCTGAAAATAAATAATTATGTGAAAACCGTGTTACCCGGTCCGTATTGTGGTTTCGAAGCCCGGAATAGGTTTATTATATATTATTTGTCTTATCTGTAAAATTTGGTGTAAAACGGGCGTGAATTGAGTGGTTTCGGATCAAAAATGAGGTTTTGAGGTTTTAAAGAATTTGAAATGTGGCTTGGAAAGTGATGTTATGTTCCCCAGGTCCGAATGAAATTCCGAGACCGGGAAAAGCTTTCCGTTGTGTCATTTATAACTTATCTGCAAAGTTTGAAGTCATTCCGAGCAATTTAGGCCGGTTCGACGTATTGAAGTGAATTCTAGAAGTTTGAAGATCTTAAGATTTGATTAAATAAGTTTTGGGGTTTGATTTCGAGTTCCGCTGTTGTTTTTCATGTTCCGAAAGTTTGAGCGAGTCCGCTTAGTGATTTAGGACTTGTTGGTATATTTGGACGGGGGCTCGGGTGGGCCCAGGTGCCTCCCGGACCCCGCGCGAGGCCAAAAACCAGCAAAAACCACTGCTGGTGCATAACAGCTGGTGTGACCGCAGGTGCGGTTGCCCAGCCGCAGGTGCGGGACCGCCCCTGCGGTCCCAGCCTCGCAGGTGCAATCCCCAGCCCTTTTCCCAAAGTCCGCAGGCACGAGACTCGGGTCGCAGGCGCGTGACTGCGCGTGCGGTCCAGGCCATCGCAGGTGCGAGTTTTCCCGCAGGGGCGACCAAATTCCGCAAGGGCGGCTCCGCAGGAGCGGTTCCTTTTCCGCAGGTGCGGCCCCTTCTGGGCTGGCCCAAGTCCGCAGGTGCGATCATTTTTCCGCACGTGCGATACCGCAGGTGCGAGCCTCCTTCCGCAGGTGCGAAAATCGCCCAGTTAATTCTTAACTCTTAAGTCCAAAATAGTGTTATTCCGAGATTTTCATAAAAATACACGAACACCTCCTTCTCCAAGCCCCTTAGGCATCCATTGAAGCTTCCTTTCACCAATACTTCGTGGGTTAGTGAATCTTAACTTGTTTTCTTCATTTTCCATTAATCTTTATTGAATTCCTAAGCCTAAAACATGCAATTTAAGGTAGAAATTGGGGTAAATGGGTAGTGTTAGGTTTTTGGGATTTTTGGGTGATTCAACCCCAATTTGGGGTCGAATCTTAAAACAAATTGTATATTCTTAATCGTGGGGATATGGGTGATCGGGTTTTGGTCCGAACCTCGAGTTTCGACCACGTGGGCCCGGGGTCAAATTTTGGAATTTTAGGAAGAATGATTAGAAATGGGTAATTAGGCTATGGGTTTGAGTTATTGAGTCATTATTGATATACTTGAGTTGAATATGTCTAGATAATATCGTTTCGGAGCCGGATTATAAAGGAAAGGCGGTGTTAGAGGGTTGATCGCTCTATTTTTGGACCCGAGGTAAGTGACTTGGCTAACTTCGGTGAGGGAATATGTATTGTTTGCTACGTGTTTACTTGTTAAGCATGTTCGTTGCATAGGTAGAGTGACGAGTACCTATGTGATGAGAGTCTAGCATGACCGTGAGTCTAACGTGATAGTAATCGTAGCTTTTCTTCCATGCCTTTTATATTATGAAATTGCCATTATTTGTAATAGTATGTTGTTGGTTGTGGTGAAAGAATGAGACGTAAAATGTTGTTGAGGATGAATATTTGTTGTCAAAGCTACTCTGTTGAGATTGGTATAGCTGAAACCCTTGCCGGGCAATTGTGTGTTTGATATTGATATGTACCCCCTCATTGAGCATTATTGTCTTGCATTTCTATTATATTGAAATTTCCTTGCCATTGATATTTATACTGTTCTGGTAAGGAAGAGGGGTGATGTTATTGTTATGCACGAGGGGACATGCCGTGCCGAGTGTTGATATTGTTATATATGCACGAGGGGACATGCCGTGCCGATTGATATTTGTGATATATGCACGAGGGGACATGCCGTGCCGATTTGATATTTGAGATTACGCACGAGGGGACATGCCGTGCTCTGTTATTTGATTGATTCCCGTATACTGATAGTTGTTTCTTCGGTTTCTATTTTTACTTTCCAGCCGCACTCTCACTGTACCGTTGTGAATTAGATGTTGTTTTTCTTGTATCCCCAGCATGTACACATATCTTATTTTATCGTTTAAGTCCCAATATTATTGCTGCCCCGTTAATACTTTTCCCCTATTTGTCCCCATATCTCTTCTATTTGATCATACTTGTCTTCATTAACGGTTGATTCTTGTACATATATCTGCTTAGATTAGGACAGGTGATCGTATTATGCTAAGTCTAGCCTCGTCACTACTTCGGCCGGGGTTAGGCTTGGAACTTACTCAGTTCATGGGGCCGGTTGTACTGATACTACACTGCACTTCCTTGTGTTGTGTAGACCCTACTACCGGACCCCGTGGAGCGTTCTGAGGGAGATACCTTCAGTCCACATCAGAGCTTCGAGGTATACACTGGCGTCCGTGGATCCCGAGGATTCTTTCCCTTACCGCTTCATTGTCTTTCTCCTTTATTTCCAAGGAAGTGTTGTACTTTCATTCCAGACTTGTATTTAGTATTCTAGTAGTTAGTTCGTGGGATTGTGACACCTCGGTTTGGGAATTTTACGTTATTTCATGATTGTTATGTTCTTACCTTCCGCATTTAAAGTTTTTGTTATTTTTATTAGCAATGCTTAAAAGATTCTGTTGGAAATTGGTTGAAATTGACGAGTTAGCATTTTATTCCGTGTTAAATGATTTTAAATTGCTATTGCAAGTTATACGTTGGCTGGCCTAGCGGGTTCAACGTTAGGCGCAGTCACGGCCTAAAGGGTGGGAATTTGGGTCGTGACATACTCTATCTCCTCCGAGAGATCGAAGCCCCTGGCATGAATCTCCTCGAGGGTTTCCCTCCGGGATTTGCATCAGGCGTAATCATTTCTTAGTCTCTTTCTATCAGAAGCCAACCTCAACTTCATATGAGCTTCAGCAACATCTTTCAGATAGATGACCACCTTTTTATTGGATTTCGCTCAAACCTCTTTGGCTTCTTCTCGAGCGTCCACGACCTTGGCCTTCATTTTCAAAAGATACGTTTCAAGCCTAGCAATTTTTATTGTCTGAACCAAGTTGCTTTCTCGAGCATTACAAAGTTGTATATTGAGGGAGAAGGCCTTATCCAAAGCGTTCATTTTTGTCCCAACATGAGGATCTATTTGTGCCTTCAATTCGTTGCGTTCAGAATTGACCTGGCCGACTTTGCCACAAAGGCGTTCCAGCGCCTCCATCTTTCTCTGCAATTGAGATACCAAAACATTAACTTTCTAAGATGGAAAAGGAAGCATGTATTCCCTCAAAATAAAGGTTACATGTTTCTCGAGGTTGATTTCATAGTCATGGCTTCGATTCAACTCTGACCGAAGGTGTATCAGCTTTTGCCCTCTTGTCACACAGAAGCCTAAGAGATTTCTCCCTGTCCAAGGCTTTCTGCAACCTAGCCTCACAACGAAGCATCTCAGACTTAAGCTTGTCGAAGGCCCGTTGAAAGGAAGGTTCAGTTAAAAGGATAAAAATACGAAGCTGAAAAGGCCAAAAGATCACTGAAGCTCACCACGGAACAGAGCCGCTGAGCCTCCTCGAAAGTTGAGCGTGCGTTCACTGGTCTGGTCTCATAGGCCCCAGTTGAACCACCCTGTAAGGGGACGTGATCACTCGAGACCACGCCTGATTTAAGCGGCCCCTGGCCCCGAACATCCTTCGAAGTACCTTTGAAGGGAGAAGAAAATGGTGGTAAAGGACCTTCGCTCCTCCCCTGTTGAGGAACCTCTCCCTCGAGGCTAGAGGCCTCGGGTCCAATAGCTTAGCAGCCTCGGGAGATTTCTCAGTACGAGCCATCGAAATGGAGACATCCCCTTCGGTTACATTACCATCCATGTAGCAGCCGACGAATATAAGATCTTCCCCAATGGTGGCATATCCTTTATGCCTCCGGCCAGGCCCGGCTTCATTGTGAATATCCCCGGCCTTGAAGATCGCTTTTGCTTGTTATCCTTCCTCGGCTCCGAAGGCGACGGTCCTTCCTCCTCCCTGAGAGGTCACACTCGCATCTCAGAAAACATGACAATGCCTGCAGTGACAGAATTAATACACATAGAGGAAAGTATTCCTCAAGAAAGAAACCGCACAACACATACCATCGTGTTTTGCTTCCCATCTTCCCTTCGACAGATATCTCCACTTGCGTTCATCGTAGGTCGAGCAAGCTGCCAATTTCTGAGTCCAATCCGCAAGATCGGGGACCACATTTGGCTTCCACGGGATCGCTGCGGAGAAAAAAAGAAAACGTTCTTACGGAGTCTGACTCTACTGAGAACAAAAATGGTAAAGTACAGCGTATCACTTACGTGTAAAATTCCATTTCTCGGGAAACGATAAGAACTCTGTCGGAATAGTATCAACAGTCCTTACTCGAACAAACCAACTCATCCACCCTCGATCCTTGTCCTCATCATCACTGGAAATAAAGGGCTTGGTGGATCGATGTCGTAGTGTAATCACACCTCGATAATGTAAAGGTCGATACAGCCTAATGAGGTGGCTAAGAGTGAACTCGAGCTCGGCCTTCTCAACAAAAGATCTTATCATCAGCACGATCCGCCAGAAAGATGGATGGATCTGAGCCAAAGTATGATATCGAAAAAACTCAAGCACAAGTCGATCAAGAGGGCCCAACGCAAAAGGGTACGTGTATAAGTTCAGAAACCCCTCTACATGGGCCATAATATCTTCTCCTCGATAGGGTATCTGCAGTATCACCCTTTCTCCCCATCCGCAGTCTCTCCTTAGAGCCTCGAGGTGTCTCTCTTATATTGATCGAACGAACCTTGACACATGCTCTCGATGGACCGAAACATCGAGAGGCCTCTCTAGTGTACAGTCTTTCATCGAGACAAAACAACTCGATGTTAGTTCACCAAATGTCGGCGGTGTACCACCGGCCGGGCGGGAAGTAGAGGAGGAACTCCCCTCTTTCTGGTGAGCGGATTTAGGCATGGTAGCCATGATTCCTTTGAAACAATAAAGAGAAGATGAAAACTTAAACGAAAGGTTGACTTTTGCATGGACGATAAAAGGAAAAACTTTGAAGACATTAAACGAGAAAATCCTTTGCATTCCAAAACTATATTTACAAAGGTACTTTACGAAACTCCCATGCGGAGCCCGTGTACAAAAGAGAATAAAGAAAAAGAGCAGAAGTGGCCTATTTTTCATCTCCGCTACTTCCCGAGTCGCTTGCAGAGCCCTCGTTCGAAGTAGTCGAAACTGCCGATTCCTCTTCCAAGGCCTTCGCTTCTTTGATCTAGGCAGAGGGATTGAAACCCTTGGAATGCACTTCCTCGAAGGCCTGCCTCCGAGCTTCCAAACGAGCATGAGCAACGGCACGAGCCAGT
Organism: Nicotiana undulata; assembly: GCA_005239495.1. Taxonomy (NCBI): domain Eukaryota; kingdom Viridiplantae; phylum Streptophyta; class Magnoliopsida; order Solanales; family Solanaceae; genus Nicotiana; species Nicotiana undulata. The sequence goes on along the minus strand of ML254340.1, from coordinate 111,127 downwards.
TTGATCAAAGAAGGATGTGGCTGAGATGCTCATTCCATCAAACCTGTCATGAATCTCCTTGAATGCTTTGACAGCATTCTCCCTGACCTTGAGAACTGTAACTCAAATTTTAGAGACATCAGATCCTGTTTCCTTGGAGATGGTATGGATGTCATCAATAGTAGACTGAGTGGTATAGAGGATATCCTTAATCTCAGCTAGTTGAGAACTAATGCACTGAAGCTTTTCAGCCAAATTAAGATCGCTGTGGCTAGGAGGAGAGGCAGAGGGTTTGGATTTAGATTCTGTTGGGGCAGGCTTGACTTTATTCTCTTGTTTCTTGACCCAAGACCCTTGAACACCCGCATACCCCATACTGGTAAAGGATTTAGAGTTGTAAGACTTGGAAACCATGATAAAGGAATATTATGGTCTACCAGAATGTGGGTAATAGCTAGACTATAAGGCAGACTGGAGGGGTCTTCAGCACTCTCAATCATGAAATTAATAAACCAGGAGGACAACTTGATTTTGAGTTTGGTAACAAGGCAGTAAACCAAGAATGTGTCCCTAAGAGAGAAAGTGGAGAAGGAACCAGTGCGATGAAGCAGTGAGGTAGCAACGATATGGTCCAGAACACGGGTTTCGAAACTGACATCACTAGGGCCTAATTGGTTTTGAAGGGAATCAAAGGGATTCTCAGCAACACATCATTTTGCTTGATCAAAAGAAAATTCAAAATCATCAGACCAGGAATTCTTGAAAAGCATAGGAAAACCAGAACACTTGCACTGTAAAATTGAGTCAAATAAAGCACAGTCAAGGACAATAAGTTTCCCTAGAACTAAGGATTCCAATCTATCAAGCCTACTAGACCGAAGATTTGCATAGAACATTCTGAAAAGGGGTTCATAAACTTTGGGCACGGGAACAGAGAAAAACTTAAACCAACCCTAGTAAACAAAGAGATGTTTTACCTTGCAATTGAGGGCTTCCATATCATCAAGATTGACTATCCTCCCATGAGCGTTAGGTTTGTCCTTCAGGGCGATAAAAAACTCTCTATTTGGGGAATCCCAGAAGTTTAGGTCAGATTCTAGGGTGCTGGAAAGATCAATTTTTGATTTCTTTGGGGTAAGCGAAACAGGGGCTTCTTCCATTGGCCGTTTACCTAAGGCTTTTTCTCCTAAAGGTTGAGAATGATCGGAGAAGTCCGCATGAGAAGAGGCAAAACATTGAGATTGTTCGTACCCTAGGTCTACTTGTTCAGGAGGTTGAATAGGGGTTTTGGTTCGTGAACGGGTGCTTTTTATGGTAGAGGCAAAAGGAGTTTTAGGGTGTTTAGCCATTGAACAGAGTCTTGGAAGAGAGGTTTTCTGAGAGGGATTTCTATTTTGGAGAAGATGACATTGATTGAAAAGAGACATAGGCATTAAAAGGGCGTGTTCTGACGGTTCAGTGCAGAAAAGGAAAAGTTGTCAGGTGAGAAGACGCGTTGATTGGGTTTCCTTCTTTAAACTCTGCAACTGATGTGAAAAGATATGGAAAGGAGGGAAATCAGAGGCGCAATAAATGAGTACAAAGAAATAAAAACTTTTAGCACATATAAGTCAGATAATGACAAATTGGTCCTAATTTTTATTTATAATGCACATTATTCCAAGAAGTTTTCTTAACATGCATAATATTTCTTTTAATAAGGACTTAGTGAAAATATCAGTTAATTGATCATTTGTTCCTACAAATGCTATTTCAATGTTTCCCTTGAGTATATGATCTCTGATTAAATGATCTTTAATCTCTAGATGCTTTGCTCTAGAATGATGCACATGATTTTTAGAAAGACAAATAACGCTCGAGTTATCACAGAACATTTGAATAGGTTTAAAAGAAAGTTCATAGTCACTCAGTTGATGTGACATCCAAAGTAACTGAGCACAACACTGTCCAATAGCTATATATTCAGCTTCAGTTGGGGATAGTGCGACTGATCCTTGTTTCTTACTATTCCGCGATACTAAAGCTTTGCCAAGAAATTGACATATTCCACTTGTACTTTTCCAGTCTTCATTGTCACCTGCAAGATCAGCATTTGAAAATGCTTCTAATTTAAAGGTGTTAGAATGAGGATACCATAATCCATAAGAGATAGTTCTAATAAGATATCGAGTGATTCTCTTGACAGCTGTCATATGAGACTTCTTTGGAGCTGATTGAAACCTGGAACATTTTCATACACTAAACATAATATTCGGTCGACTGGCAGTTAGATAAAGAAGAGAACCAATCATTCCTCGATATTTAGTCTCATCAACACATGTTCCATGTTCATCTTTATTTAGTTGAGGGACTCATAGGAGTGCTAATAGCTTTTGCATTTTCCATGCCAAACTTTTGAATTAGTTCATTGGTGTACTTGGCTTGACATTATGAAGATCCCTTCTTCAGATTGTTGAATTTGTAACCCAAGAAAGAACGTTAATTCTCCCATCATACTCATTTCGAATTCACTTTGTATAAGATCAGAAAATTTCTTGCATATAAGTGGATTAGTACTACCAAAAATAATATCGTCAACATAAACTTGAATAATACGATTACCTTCAGATGATCTTTTTATGAACAGGGTAGTATCTACTTTACCTCTTGTGAATCCCTTATTAATGAGAAACGAGCTGAGACGTTTGTACCATGCTCTTGGAGCTTGCTTTAGGCCATATAGTGCTTTGGTCAACTTAAACCTATGATAGGGAAATTTTGAGTCCTCGAAGACGGGGGGTTTCTTCACATACACTTCTTCTTCAATGAACCCGTTTAGAAATGCACTCTTGACATCCATTTGGAATAGTCTGAATCTTTTGAACGAAGCATATGCCAGCAGAATTCTTATAGAATCCAATCGAGCTACAGGAGCAAAGGTTTCGTCGTAGTCGACTCATTCCTGTTATGAGTATCCTTGAGCGACTAGTTTAGCTTTGTTTCTGATAACCTTACCTTCCTCATTCAACTTTTTTCTCAAAATTCATTTTGTTTCAATAACTAGAGCATTTGCAGGTTTGGGTGTCAGTTTCCATACTTGATTTTTATGGAATTGATCAAGTTCTTCCTACATAGCTTGCACCCAACTTGAGTCTTTTAGGGCCTCTTCAATCTTCTTTGGCTCGATTTGAGATATCAGAGCTATGTTGGCCTTCTTTTTGAAAGCTCCTCTTGTTTTCATCCTTCATTCGGATAACCAATAATGATTTTTTCAAGATACTCAGACTCATTCTTCCACTCATTTAGACGAGAAACAAGAGTAATTGATTCCTTTGATTCTTCAAGTTGACTATTGTTGATCACATTAGTCGACTCTTCAATGTTGACAGGTTTACTAGTTGACTCTTGAGGTGAGTTTACCTCTTGAGATTTCTGCGTTGGTTCATCATCACCTGCATCAAATTCTTTCTCGGCCATAGTGTTATTCTCATCAAAAACAACATGCACAGATACTTCAACACACATGGTGCATTTGTTATACACTCTAAAAGATCTCCTATTTAACGAATAACCAAGAAAAATACCTTCATCGCTTCCTGGATCAAATTTTCAAAGATTATCCTTACCATTGTTGGGAATGAAACACTTACTTCCAAAAGGATGGAAATAACTTACAATTAGGCGCTTACCTTTCCATAAATATGGAGTTTTCTTTAGGATAGGTCTAATAAGGCATCTATTTATAATGTGGCAAGCAGTACTTACACCTTCTGCCTAGAAGTGATTTGTCAAGGAATGTTCTAACAACATGGTTCTGGCCATATCCTGTAGAGTTCTGTTTTTCCGTTCAACCACTCCATTTTGTTGAGGAGATCTAGGTGCAGAGAAGTTGTGAGTATATCCTTGGTCATTGCATAAGTCTTCAAAATCTCGACTTTCAAAAAATTTCAAGGCTTCATCCTTGTGAGATAGAAAAATCACTCAAGTAAAACGTGAGTAGTCATCAACAATAATAAAAACATATCTCTTACCTCCAATGCTGTCAGTTCTAGTAGGTCCAAACAGATCGATATGTAGTAATTGTAAAGGCTTTGAAGTAATACAATATCTTTGCTTTTGAAAGAATTTCTAGTTTGTTTACCAATTTGACATGCATCACATACATGATTTTTAGAAAATTTTAATTTGGGTAAACCAATAACTAGTTCTCGTTTGGAAAGCTTTTCTATCTAATGCATGCTTGCATGACCAAGTTTCTTGTGCCAAAGCCAAGTATCATCGAAAATAGAAGTTAAGCAGATACGACCATCTATATTTTCAAAACCATCAAGAATGTAAACGCTACCATAACTTTTACCTAGAAGAACTGTTTTACCTGATTCGTCTTCGATGGCACAACCTGTTTTCTTAAACTTTACTTCGTATCCTGAATCACATAGCTGGCTTATACTAAGGAGATTGTAGTTGAGTCCATTCACAAGATAAACTTCAGTGATATCGCAATTGTTGTTGAACGGTACAGTTCTGGTACCAACTATCTTTCCTTTTGAGTGATCACCAAATTTTACATTTCCTCCATCGATTTTTGTAATTTCTTTAAACAGGTTCTTGTCACATGTCATGAGACTAGAACACGCACTGTCCAATACCATTTTCCTTTGCGACTCATTATGTGGTGTTCCTGCAAAACATGATGTTTATCTTTTCTTAGGTACCCAAGTCTTCTTGGGTCCTTTTGGGTTAGCATTGCAAGGTTCAGGATTATATTTGGGTCTCCAAACCCATCCTGACATATTCAATTTTTGAAATCGACAAAAGGAATACTTGTGACCACTTTTATTGCAATAGTGACATTTGGGGCTTGATCCAGTTATGGATTTCCCACTTGAGTCAGAACTAGTTGACTTTGTTCTGGAAGGTCCTTTTCTTGTCGACTTATAAGATGTCTGACTGAACTTGGTATAACTATAATCGGTGGATTTGCGCACGCGATTAAGCTGCACAAGTAGGTTTATCATACTCATCATGAAGTTCATCTTTTCCAATTTCACATAAATCAAGTTTGAGTTTCCAATCTCTTATTTCCCTATTTAGTCTTTTTATCTCGTCAAACAACTTTTGTGATTCTTTTAAAGTGAGATCAAGAATGTCCTACAATTCATTGCATCTATCATAGTTATAGGGTCTTACCTTGCTTGTTTCGCCTCGAGCCATGAAAAAGTTTTCATTTTCATCCTTTTCTTCATTGTCAGAGTCATCTTCGTCAGTCCAGCATCAAGAGATTTTCTTAATGTCATTTTCAAGAATTGTCATGAAGCACATGTTGGCTACTTCATCATGTTCTGAGTTGTCTTTATCACTCCAGCTTCCAAATGATTTATTCTTGTTGAATCCTTCGGAGACTTTTCTTTTGGGTTCTGGGCATTCAGGTTGAACATGTCTAAATATTTTGCATTCATAACATTTTTCATCATTTTTATCCTCTTCTCCATATTGTCTGGTACGTCTGGATGGGAAACTGCCTTTCTTGGTGTTTCTGTATCTCCTCATCAGTCCATCCATGTTTCTTGATACTAGAGCAATTTCTTCTTTTAGAGCTTAAGGATCATCATCTATATCACTTTCTGCTCTATCGGTTGTAGCTTTGATAGCTACAATCTTCTTCTTTTCTTCTTGAGCGGTTTTCTTCAGATGGGTCTTTTCAAAAGCTATGAGTTCTCCCCGAAGTTCATCGTATGACATTTTGTTCAGATCTTGAGATTCGAGAGTGACGACTTTCATTTTCCATGTGGTAGGTAGGCTTCTCAGAATGTTTCTTACTTGATCACCACTGGAGTATGGTTTTCCAAATGCTTTTAGGTCACTTCTAATTTTGCTGAATCTGGCAAACATTTCTTCGATGGATTCTCCTTCGTTCATCTGAAATAGTTCATAGTCGTGTACCAGCATATTGATGTTAGTTTCTTTTACCTTTCTCGTTCCTTCATAAGTGACTTCAAGTTTGTCCTACATCTACTTGGTTGTATCACAGCTGGATATCTTCTCATATTCTTCACCACTGATAGCATTGTAAAGAAAATTTCTTGCTTTTGCATTAACTTGCACAATGGCCATTTGATCTTCAGTGTATGCATCAATATCCTCAAGACCAGTGAGGGGTTGAGCCGTAGCAGTAACTGGTAGTGGGTAGTTCCTCATTTTGATGACTCTCCATATTTTGACATCATAGGACTTTGCATAGATTTCCATGCGCACTTTCCAGTGAGAGAAGTGTTGACCGTGAAGTAGGGTGGCCTCACTTGGGATGTTCCTTCCTAGAAAAGTGCTCCAACAATGACTTGATTGGCCATGATATTTTCTCACAAGTTGTTAGGAAAAAGTAAAATGTGAGCGAAGCTCTGATACCAATTGAAAGTGCAAGGGGGGGGGGGGTTGAATTGACTATTTTTAGTTTATTTTACTAGTTGACTGGTTATATATTTAGTCGACTAGAAATGGCAGCGAAGTAATAACATAGTATAAAGTAAAGACAGTATTAAAAATGCACGAATTAAAGACATCGGAATTTTATACTGGTTCGGATTCAATGTGAATCATAGTCCAAGCCCCTTGGGTTGCAAGAGTGTTTTCTTTCAGTGAATGAAGTTATTCGAGAATACAGAGATTGTGTAGTTTACACCTACGACTATCTTTCAGCGACTCTTAATTTCTTTTTGATACAATACCTCACCAGTGGTTTTCTCTCTTTCTTCTCTAACTTGTTACACAATAGATCTTTTAGGAGCTACAATGTTTTGTATGTAGTAGAACAAAGAGAGGGTAATTGGTTCGATCAAAGTATGTCTTCCTAATGTACAAGAGAGTGCATATATATGAGTAAGCTCTGACTGTTGAAGAGATGCTGCCAACCCAAGAGATTTGATACTCGGAATAAGATTTATTCTTTCCAAGAATAAGGATGTTCCGCAACGACTAGGGCCGAACGGGATATGCTGAATGCTTCCTTAGATGGCGCATAGATCCTCCTGTGATCTTGGGCTTTCTAGAATTAGCAGCGAGAGATATTCTTGGTATTGTTGATTGCTTGATTCATTTATTCTTTCCGCAATCTACTCTATCAGCCTTTATTTGTTTCCTTAGTTGAGGATACCAAAAGGATCGTACTAGATTTAGTCTACTTCATTTATTCTTCCGCAATATCCTCGATTTTGGATCCACCGGTGATTTTGTTCTTTCACTCTCTAGAGGTACTTGCACACAACATATATATATATATATATATATATATATATATTTTGTGTGTGTGAGCGAGAGAGACAGAGAACTAGGGTAAATTAATGGTAATATCAGTTATGCTTCATCTTATTGTATGTGAGAAGTCAAATATTTGTTATCTTTTGTCAGAGATATTGTATGAACCCCACCCTCGTCCCATTAAAAAGGGAAAAAGAGAAAAGCATAAACAATATTTTCCTTTACTTTAATTGATTATCAGAGAATTTATTGCATTTGTTTACAGAATGCAAGTTTTCCGATGATGCAGCGAAGGCGTTGTAAGTTTCTCAGATAAAAGATGGTTCTGCATTGCTGGACATGTTTGTGGTAGTTCTCTTCTTTTACATTGGAAATCAAATTCCGGAAGTATATGATCAAACTCCCTACCAATTCAAGTATTTAATAGGCAATATAATTACAAATGTGCTGCCTCTTTCTATTGAATACCATAGGACTACTGTTGAATNTATATATATATATATATATATATATATATATATATATATATATATATATATATATATATATATTATTTGCATCATTAAAATAAGATTCTAACACTCTTTGCAAAGAGGAGGCGGTCTCATTGAAATGGCTTCCCCGAGGCCTGCACAAGCGTAAAATATCAAACGTATCGCCATGAAGTCTACTTATAAGGAATTTAGAAGTAACAACGGTAAGGGCGTACCATGATTTTTGGCCTGCCATCGCGTCTTGGTCAAATCATGCCAAACGCGCGTATTATACGGGGAGGTGGAGTCTAAGAGTTTAACCCATCCTGGGATGTCCTTGACCGCGCCGGGGAACCACACGGTGGCTATGCAATCAGAAGAGAATCAAGTCAAAAAGAAAGGAATTAGTTCAAAGGGGGAAAATGGCATTCAGACGATAAAACATGCTCGGTGTAGCGACACTTACGTCTCATATTCCATTCCTCAGGGAATGACATCTTCTCGGCAGGGATGAGGTACGAGGTCCTGACTCGAACAAACTGGCTCATCCATCGCCGATCTTTACCTTCGTCGATGCAGGCCAAAAATGCTTTGGCAGATCGACGCTGCAACTTGACTAAGCCCCCTCGATAGAGACGATGGATATACAATCTAATTAAATGATCAAGGGTGAAAGTCATTCCCTCGTCCATATTGGATAAATATCTAATAAAATAGACAATTCTCCAAAAAGAAGGATAAATTTGACCAAGCGTCACTCGATATAGACGACGAAAATCGAGGATCGCCGGGTCTATTAGTGGAGAAGAAGAATCTACTGGGCCTAAGGTAAAAGGACATGTATATACGTTGAGGAAACCAACTTTGTGTGTAGTTATGTGTTCTTCCGGTGAAGGGATCTCTACTTGTACCGCCTCCCCCCAGCGGCAATCTATGTTTACCTTCTTTATATCAATTACTAAACTTATGTACCGAGACATGGGGTCACATCGGCCCGGTATCGAAGGAGGCTTATCAGTTTTTAGATCGGAGGATGTCTCGAAGGGTCCAGGAATACACTCCTCGACTCAGGGAGATGCTTTTATTTTGCTCTTAGACGAGCGTGACGAAGAATGGGCTTCCTCTTTATGAGGGACCGTTTTAGAAGTTTTTGCCACGGTTGTGATGAAATGTTAAAGCAAGGAAAAAATGCTGATGAACGCAGAAATAGGTAGAAAACGGAATGTTGTTGATGAAGGTTTGATGATTTGAAGACGCTGTAAAAGTGCAAAAGGCAAAGAAGTGAAGTATTTATCGGAATCACCTAAGCATGCTGAAGAAGTATTTATCTCACGTGGCTGACGTCATAATGAGGATATCGATGAGGCGAGAGTTCAATACCGTTTCTTATCATTTCATTCTAAGAAATGCGAGGACTATCTGTATACAGCCAAAATTGAGGAGTGCGATTTTGAGGCCACTGTGGTATTCCACGCCCGGCCTCGAAAAGCTCAAAGAAAAGTTTGGAGTCTGACCCCGAGGTGCATCCCTTGAGGGAGCGTATCGAAGGTTCACTGTTCTTGACCTCGGAGCAGTACAAATCGATGACCGTCATGAAAAGACGGGAAATTCCCAAGGACACGTGGTTAGAGCTATCCAAGTCTGCAAGAATAGTACAGGTCCGTACTGAGCCATTAAATAGTTGTACCAATAGCGTTACCTTTTCGTAATTATACATGTACTATGCTGGGATCCCCCCTCCTATATAAAAGGGACCCTTGTCATTTTGTAATACACATGAATATTCAATACAACAAGAACATTCTCTGCTTTCTTGCCTAAATGTGCTCAACAATTGTTTCCTAGATTCATTGTGATCATTAATTGATCTTCATTTATTGCTCAATATTTACCATTAAAGGCTGCCTAGAGGCCCGAGTATCACTATTCCTTCATCGGTTACTCATTATTAAGCGTTGTAACTGAACTTCGAGGCCCTGTTCCAACAAGCTCGAGGCCCGGCCCTGCAACAACTTGGTTTGCGTGTCACTATTTTTCTTTAGTTGTATCTTATTTTTCTTATCTACACTTAGCATAAACTGCCTAGTGACTATTAATAAAATAAATTATATATTTTTAAAATCACAAAATTAAATATAATTGTTATTATCATTTTCAAGGTAAACAAATACATTATTTGATGTACTTAATTCCGATAATCTTATTGATTCTAAGTTTCTCAAAATTAGTTAGACAGAGCTTTCAACCTTATCCTCAACAGGCTTCTTCCGCACCCTCCAATTCAGCTGCCACTGAATTTATTGCACAATTTTTTATTAGTATATGAAGAGGTTGGATATCTTTTATACAAGTTTTTTGACTAACCATATTTGATGTTGTATTAATTGAAATCAGAATTTCGTCCATTTAAGCACGAATTCATACTAATCTATTAGATCATTGATTCTGAATCATCGGACTATTAGAATTAAGGTCTCCGATTGATTAATTACCAAATCCATTGCCTTACGTTCTTCAATCTTAGAATAGTCAAATTTTGATAGGTTACGAGGGTATTTTGCTAAGCTTATAAGGCGGTCAAACTAGCTAATAAGTATTTTTTGACTTATGTATGCGTTTGGTAAAGTTAAAAGTGCTTGTAAGCCAATTGCTTATAAGTCAAAAATAAACCAAAAGCCATAAGCTGATCACCCACAGCTTATGAATTTTTAACTTATAAGCACTTTAAGTTTGACCAAGATTTTTACTATTTTATCCTTAAAATATTTCTTTTTAGAACAAAACTCCTACATCGTACGCACTGCCTCAAATATTCAACCTACACCCTCTGCAAGTCTGCAATTCACATTGACTATTTAGGATAAGCAATTTCTCTATTCATTTTCATACTTATATATATGTGATTGTGTCTTTGAATTATATATAATAAATAAGGACATATGATTTTTTTGGTGTATTGCTTTCTAAGTGTTGTGGTGATGAAGACAATGTTTGTTTCTCTTCAAATAATTTTCCATGTTTAGGTTTATTTTTTACTGAGAAACTTTTGTCAATTTATTAATTATTATAACTTATGATTATATGCTTATCATAAAATAAATTATATTTATTATAAAATTATCTTATCTAAATACAGTTGTATTTAAAATAAATGACAAATAAATTTTTTTGTATTTGAATAGATCTAGAATCTAAAATTTTGAAGAAATTACGTCCTTATAAGTGTAAATAGTTCTAAGATTATTTAAGTCATTTTAACATAAAAAGAACTTATCGACACTTTTTTATCAAATACCGCAACAACTTATTACCAATTTCTGCACTCGTCTCAGTTTTATCACTTAAAAATACTTTTCAGCACCTAATGCTTATTAGATACTTCAAATTAGCTAATCCCAACGGGCTCTATTTTTTGTCTCATGTCTATCTCTATCTCCTCTCTTTTAGAATACATACTATTGGGCTAATTATAGTTCTGTATACATACTTTTGATACACACTTCTTCAAAAAAAGTCACAGATTAGCACGGGCTAGCTAGTTTTCGGATTGGTAATTGAAAAATAGCCAGCATTTACAAAGTCATTGAAAAATAACCAGCATTTACAAAGTCATTGAAAAATAGCCACTATTTAGCTGCAACACAAAAAGTTCCAGCAGAATATACTAGAGATTGGTGAACATGTGTATGTATTTCCAGCATATTATGTTGGACCTCCATTACACAGGAAGTTCCAGCATAATATACTGGAGAATGGGTCACTTGTGTATGAACTTCCAAAATATTATGCTGGAACTTTCCGTGTTGAAGCTAAATAGTTACTATTTTCCAATGACTTTGTAACTGCTGGAACTCTAGTATTGTATTCGGGTGAAACCGAGCCAGTGAGACACCTCGGTTTTGTATGAAGTAAATGGAGTAGAGATGTGACCGTAAGGAATCGAAATCGGGGCAAGGAGCCCCTCAAGTTGGGGTCTGGGCAAAACACCCGTCCTCGAAAATAATCGAGGCCACGTCTTCCAGGTCCGATTCGAATACCAAAACTTCGGAGAGCATTAAAAGATAATCGAGCACGACTTAAAAAGTTGTTGTGATATACGTGCCCAGCCGGATGTCACGGCGTGAATCTCAGCACATGTCGGCAGAAAATCAGTGATTGTAAAACGGAAGATTTTAACCTTTTATGGAATTGTACTTAGGGTAAAACTCCCCTACTATATAAAGGGGAGTCTGACTATTCATTAAAATCATTTTAACACGCATATCGATGCGCTATATTCTTGTTTTATCTGTTATACAAAGTTCTTACTTTTGTTCATCGGCTCTTCATTATTGTGAGCCTGGGATCGAAGGCAGACATTTCATTAAAGTTGTTACTGAGTCTAGGATCACTCCCCTTAATTGGTTTGACAATTTATTACGTTCTTTATCTGTTTAATCTAACGCAATTTATCATTTGGATTGATTTAATCCATGTGTCCTTAAATTTACATGTAAGTTTAATTGTTATCCGTTTTGTAGGGTAAACAGTTTGTCACCCACCGTGGGACTGAGGATAATAGTTGCAATTTGATAGAGATTATCATAACACACTCTATTTTACGCTTGTTCTTTAAGCTTTTAATTTCAGGTCAGGTTAAAAATGTCAAACCCCTAATCTCCCCTTTCGAATGTCGATGCTGAGTTTGGCCACCATGGCGAGAATGTAGTGCTCAATAATAAGGAGCCCCCTGTTTCCCCCAACATAATTTTGTTCATGCACCCTATCAGTTCTAACTCATGTGTGGCTATCAATGCAAACTTGCCTATCGACCCTGAGAAAATAGGGGGAGCGCGTTCAGTAGCCCGGAGTACACACCACGGCGAAGGTGATGAGATCAACTTGCGAGTGATCTTAGAAATGTTGCAGGCTCAACAAGAAGAAATAGCCCAATTGCACAACCAAAGTCGCACCCCTAGCAGAGTTGAGCCCAAACCATCCGGAGAAAACGCTCGTAGAAATGAACCAGCCACAAAAAGGCCGAGTGGAGCTGAACACGGGACCAACCCCGAGATCATAAAGATGCTCGAGGAATTAAAAAAATGGGTGGAATTAGGAGAAAAGATAATTGAAGACAACGACAACAAAGTGGAACCCTACAACTCCAAGGTTGATCAAATTCTAGGAGCACCACCGATATTGAAGGGCCTAGATTCCAAGAAACAGTGACAGATCCAAAACAACGGTCAATCATGAACCCAGATTGAACAGGGATCGGTATCAACCATACAACATAGATCGAAGGGGAAATGGGTCAGGACGCAGCCCCCTAAAGAGTGAATGAAGAAGTTATTGGGGCCATAATAACCGGGGAATCACGAGAAAAAACAATTTCGACATACCCATCGGGTCTAAGGAGGAACCAAAGTTATAAGAGTAAAACTTCAGCGTAGATGCTATCGATATCGTATCAACCTTCGGACACATCAAAGATACTAAGTGGCCTCGACCATTGCAGTCTGATCCTGCCCAAAGTGATCAAGCCAAAAACCACTTCAGGAATAGGGACTCCAACAAGCAGATCGAGCAAGAGGAACCTCAGCACGTCATTAACATGATCATTGGAGGAGTTGACATCCCCCAAGGATCGATGTTAAAGCACACTAAGGTGTCCATTGAAGGGAACCGTATCTTTCAACGACGAGGACTCCGAAGGCATCCTGCAACCACATAACGATGCACTGGTAATATCTGCACTCATACAAAATATTCGAGTTAAGCTTATGTTAATTGATCCAGGTAGCTAGTCTATCATCATCAGATCTAGGGTCGTGGAACATTTGGGTCTACAAGACCAAATAGTGTCCGCAGTTCGAGTTTTAAACAGATTTAACATGGCACGCGAGACTACTAAATGGGAGATAACCCTGCCGGTAAACACCTCCGGAACCGTTCAAGAAACAAATTTCTACGTGTTAGAAGGAGATATGAGATACAACGCTCTATTCAGGAGAACACATATTCACAACATGAGGGCAGTACCCTCGACAGTACATCAGGCACTGAAATTCCCCACATCGGGATGGATCAAGAGAGTTTACAGAGAGCAGCCGGTGTTGATACCCAATTTTTCCCAAAAACTATTTTAAATTGCATACATACCTTCAAAATCATGCATTGATAGCAATTGATATTTTTTCATAATTTTTCTACAATCTTATTAATTTGTCAAGCATTTTAGTCCAAATAAATAATTACAAAATTGTATCACAAATGATTTCAAGCATTTCTTGATTTAATTTATTGTTTATGGTCCTATTAAGACCAAATTGTTCCATGAAAAGCCACATTGACACCTTTTGGCTATAATTGCAATAACTTTGTAATTATAGCCAACACATGTAATTTTGAACTATTTTTACCAGAAATTAGTCCTTTGTATTTTAAAATACTAAATAATCATTTTAAACTATTTTTATATGCACCAAATTCATTTTTTATAATTACTAGCTATTTTTTAAATTATTTTAACTAATTTGAATTGGGAATTTAACAAATAGCCTATTTCATTTCGATTTTAGCCTAAATTAAACCAGCCCAAACCCCTAATTAAATCAGCCCAATACCGCAAGCCCAATCCACTAATCCTACCCGACCTAGTTCTGGTTAGATCTTGGTCGTTGATTAATTTTGATCAACGACCCGGATTTAACCTTTCCTAATTTAACCTAACTTATACCCCCAAACCCCTCTCATTCTCTCATCACTCACCCGCCGTCACACTCCTCTCATTCTCTCAAATTCCCTCTACCTAACCATGGCTTCAACTCACCGGCTGCTTGCTCGCCAGTATTGATGGTGGTTCTCACCACCACCCCTAGCCTCTATGGCTCTTCCATGAGGATTCATGCCATCTTTGAGGTCCTCAAGGGACTAGTGGTCGTTCACTTACCTCCTGGGCCTGTGCTCACCATTCTCAGGCCACCATGACCCGATTGAGTAACATCTTTCTATTTTCCGGCTAGACCTATGGGTTTCTAAGCCGGTCTCTCTATTTCTGGGTTATTTTCTAGAAAAGCCTAATCGCTTCTCCTATACCTCTTAAATCTGTAACAGATCTGAGGTTTTTCTGAGCTATTTTCGTTTGTTTTATGAAAAACCTTTTGATTTCTCAAAGCATCGCTTTATTTTTCCATTAGGGTTTCTGGAACCTTTCTTCAAAATATCTTTTTGGTCATTTCAGGTTGTTCTCTGATTCTCATATGTTTAAACGACTTTTTGTTAAGTGCTTTTTAGTCTTAAATTGTTATGTTAAAACTGTAGTTTTAACACTATGTTAAAATTCATGAGTTCATCCTTGCTTTTCGATTCTGCTATGTGTGTGTTCGATTCTCATGAGCATGCCTCGATTGATTAAAGTGTTTTCTGATTTTTACCCTAATAATGTTTTATCAGGGTTTCCGATTTGGTTCTGTTTGCTTAAACTATGTTTATATGTTTATTCATGGAAGTCTATATTCTTTCCCTTAATATTAGTACTATTTTTGATTCTTTGAATCCCTAATTTCCTGTGTTAACATCCTTTCTGATTTTCGACCTTTAAATTATTTTCTTGCTTTATTATGTGGTTGACTATACTGTTAATTGATTCCTATGTTATTTTCTTAATTAGAATCTTATGTACCTAGCCCTAATTGTTTACTATGTATCTATTGTGTTTGAATTATTTCCTTATTTGTTATGCTCCAACTATACATGATTTATTTCCTTACTTGTTACATGTTCCTTACCGTTTGAACTGATTCCATTAATTAAGGGAAGTCTTGGACTGATTTTACTCTAATTGATTCCGAGTTCTTTAATTACTAAACAATTTGACTCTTACCTTATTTACCTAGCATTCAAACTACTATATATATTTCTCCCTTCTACTCTCATTAGACAGTCATATAGACACACGAACTCACATTAGTTAACAATTCTCTTTAACATACTTAAACTTTCTGCTCTAGTAACTTGCTATTGTCACTCAAAATAGTCGGCTGCAAGCCAAGGCTAATTATTGCACGCTATTGCTCTGCACTTTGTGTCTAATCTCCTTACTGGTATGTACAGATTTTAAATTCAAGTTCCAAATCAATGTGTTTCTTCTACTGTTTCAGTTTATCATTTTACTAATCTATTTATGTCTATTGTTTGCTTTTTTACATGTGTTTAACTTGCTTTACTTAGTATGCTAGTCATGTTCTATCCCTTTTTAGAGTCAGCCTATTTATGAACATGTTTATTTCCTTTGAAGTCTGCCTCAATGTGACTCTACTCTGTTTTTAAATGCTTGCCTATATGTTGCTTAGTTCTGGTATGCACCTGTTGTGCAGAACAATTGTTGCCTTAAGTTGTTTTGATACCAAGCTCAATCCTACTCGATCATGCTTAGTACTTCTATGTATTCATTGTTTATTATTCAGTTATCTCCTAATCATATACACCCCCTAATTCTATGTCTAACCTGATCTGGTACAAACCTGTTTTGTAAACAATTTGTTGTACTAAACTATTCTGATTAAATACTTAATTCTGTTTGATAGTATTGTGTCTTCCATTGCTTTCTCTAAAGTCTATAATCCTATGCTATGTTACACCATTAGTTATTCCAAATTCCATAAGCCCCCTAAGAAATTTTGATCCTATGCAACCATTAGCAATGCTGATGTCAGGACCCAAAATCCATAAGATCGTGATGGCTCCGGACACCACTGTCAGGCAAGTCAATCATTAAATGGTTAAGTTAAATTTCCTGTTTTAGCATTTTTGAAATTATTACCTTTCACTCTATTACATAATAACAGAATAAAATCCGCTATGTAACTTGGTAGTTTAAATATCCATTTTTAATAAAATGCATCCCCAAACACCTCCCAGAAACCGGTAACACAAGTGCATGAGCGTACTTCTAAGAGTTTATACAGATACTACAATGTCTGTCCGAAATACAAGTTGGACAAGAACTTTAAAAATTAAAATACAATACATAGAGGAAGACTCTGTCGGCTGCGGGTCGTCCCCAAGTGATGCAGCTCGTCTAAGTCTCCAAGATAGCCATGATCCTATGATAGTACATGTGCAACAAAATGCACAACAAGTGTAGCATGAGTACAAAAACAACGTGTACTCAGTAAGTATCCCGCCTAACCTCAGAGAGGTAGTGACGAGAGGTCGAAGTTGACACTTGATAGAGGTCCATTAAACATAATCGAGTGAGACAGTAAGCATGAATATCATAGTCAATTTAATAAATATCAGGGATAAGTAATATCAGTTCTTCTTACATTTAACACTCTAACACCTCGTCATTTCAGTTGGCAATTTATAGTTTCCAGGCCAATAAACATGTATAAATCACAAGAAAGTACGCATCAATTATCATGCGCGAGATATGCCGAGGGTCGAACAACGCGAACCAATAATAATAAAATGTGCACTGCCGAGGGTCGAACAAAGCCTTTTTCACCAAACGCCGATCTCAGGTGACACTGAAGACAACACCAGCTTACTCTGAACTTTCAAATTCCTTTTTCTTGCTCATCCGAGCTAATGACATCCTTGTTAACACCAAACCGCAATCCCGATTCTTACTCCCAGTTACATACCGTTTACTACACCTAACATGCCAATATGGGATTGCGCAAGAATTCCATCATAACTCCTGAACCACTAATAGGGGGAACACTTCATCATATAGAAACCTTTTACTTACCTCAATTCTAGAGAACCATAACAACACACAAGTGAATTCTCACAATCACTCAACATGTAAATCCTTAAGTAGTGGTCTATACCACCATAAACCTTCCGGGATCCGCCTACACCTGACAGGACATAGTACTTGAATGCTTCCAAATAAATTCCATTACGGCAGCCAACAAGCCTCGCACGCACCAACACAAACCTCATGCATAACTTAATCACATTGAAGGGACAGATCACTGCCGTACATGTGCCATTTCAACCATGGCTAACCAGTCTAACTTCTTTTTATCATCCTTAATTGCCTCAGAAATAATAGTAACCCCATTCAACTCATAGCAAACTCCATCCTCTCTCATCCCGAGTTGCCTTGATTCACGAGACCATGCTGTCTAAATCCCGCAAACCGTCTCATACCCTCCTGAGAATCTTTCTACAATACGGAGTTTATTTCTCTCACTCCTCCAATACTATTTTGCACACTGAAAATAACATAGAACACTCCGATCATTTTCCCTTTCTCAGAAATTACGCTGCACACGCTCGATTCTTAATCATACTGCTGCCTAAAACCCTTAAACACCGCATTCTTAACTTTCGAATTCACTAGGACCACTATTGAGAGTCACCCACTTTGACTGGCCCCAAATATCATAAATTCCAAGGCTCTTCTAGCACATAAACACCCTTTTCATTGAAGCACGTGACTGAGTCACCACCCTAACAACTCGCCTATGCCATAAGCATAAAATCTGAATCTTCCAAAGCCTAACCCTGGTCCAATGGGGCCAATGTTTGCACACATTTACCGAATCCCATGCACAATTACCATTTTACTCCTTTCCCCTTAGCTGAAATAACTTGCCAATACGCCGACAATGCGCAACCCCCATGAGAAGATAATCCTGCAGCCCAATTGCAGGCGGTGGGACTCTCCTACTTAGCCTAAAGCTACTCCTTGCACCACTCTGGACCCCACCGAAATTCTTTTTTCATTGTGACATGAACTTGTTAAACCAACCCATCAAATTCTTTTAAATTCTCCTATTAGCACTTCCTGAATACTCAAATTCTCTAGCATCATTCACATATTCGGCCTCCTACCGAATAGCCACTAGAATTCCTCGCAGAAACTTGCCAACCACACAACCGCTAACCTACTCTCAGGAGATAACCCACCTATGGAAATCACCAACTGACACCTTTCAACGACGTTGTGCTGCACATTCTCTACAACATCAATACCCCATCCTAAGCATGTTCTCATTCACCAACTTTACCAGTCCGTCCGCTTCTCATGGACATCTACTAAATGCGCTACAATATCTTCTAATTCACCACTATGCTGCCGCTCTCCCGCTTTGGTCAAACTCCCCCTCTACACGACTGCTCGACTTCCGCTTCTTACACCAGGCCTCCTAGAAATGGAACCACCGCCTAACACTTCTCACATATCTTCCTTCATTGTATGCTGCCCAATTGCTACCTCAATTCAATGTCATTCTCTGTAGCTCTTAAACCAGCAGATCACCACGACTTCAAACTCTCCGAAGATCATATTTCTCGAGCTGCTTCCATTAGAAATACTCATTCAATACTTGAATCACCGCACACCATGGTCTCTCACAGCTGCTTCTTCAATACTACTTCACAACATTCTGACCCAATGCAACCGAAGAACTATAACGCCGGCGAATTTACACATTTTATTCGATCAAAGACGACGATATCACATCACAGGTGGATACTCCACCTCACTTGAAAACACCAAGTCTTACTACTTTGTCACCCAAACTTGAACATTCATAGCCCAATTGCCCTCCTTCCGCCAGAATCTAAATACTAAAATCTCGAAATCACACTCTGAGAAGACCTCGCTTCAAGTCATTCATTACCCCGACATATGGGCAAACATTTTACCATCATATCAACACCGCGCGATAACCAACCGTAAGCACCTTAACAACCTGAGCATAGCCTCCAAGCTCTCAGGAACACAACTACTGAGCTGGAACAACATAATATCCTTCTGCAGGGCGACAACAACATCCCAATCAACTATGTACGGAAAACATCACACACCATATATGTAGCACCATCACAATTCCTCAAATTTTTGATTTATAGAAAGCGCTTCGCGACGTGTAAGATTGAGTAGGAAGAAACATAGGCATAAGCCTTAAATAAATCAAATCGCACGATGAGGAATCAAGAAGGAAAATACTCCTACAGCCCTGTAGCCTCTTGAAGATAAGTACAAACGTCTCTGTACCGATCTGCAAGACTCTACTAGATTTGTTCATGACTCGTGAAACCTAAGGGAAGCTAGAGCTCTGATACCAAGTTGTCACGACCCAAAATCCGTAAGGTCGTGATGGCGCGAGACACCACTGTCAGGCAAGCCAATCATTAAATGGTTAAGTTAAATTTTTTGTTTTAGCATTTTTGAAATCATTACCTTTAACTTTATTACATAATAACTGAATAAAATCAACTAAGTAACTTGGTAGTTTAAATATCCATTTTTAATAAAATGCATCCCCAAATACCTCCCAGAAACCGCTACCACAAGTGCATGAGCGTACTTCTACGAGTTTATACAGATACTACAATGCATGTCCGAAATACAAGTTGGACAAGGACTTTAAAAATGAAAATACAATACATAGAGAAAGACTCTGCCGGCTGCGGGTCGTCCCCGAGTGACGCAGCTCGTCTATGTGTCCAAGACAGCCATGATCTTGTGAGAGTACCTGTGCAACAAAATGTAAAGCAAGTGTAACATGAGTATGAAAACAACGTGTACTTAGTAAGTATCCCGCCTAACCTTAGAGAGGTAGTGATGAGAGGTCGAAGTTGACACTTGCTAGAGGTCCATTTAACATAATCGAGTGAGACAGTAAGCATGAATATCATAGGCAATTTAATAAATATCAGGGATAAGGAATATCAATTCTTCTTACATTTAACACTCTAACACCTCGTCATTTAAGTTGACAATTCATAGTTTCCAGGCCAATAAACATGTATAAATCACAGGAAAGTACGCAACAACTATCATACGCGAGATATGTCGAGGGTTGAACGGCGCGAACCAACAATAATAAAATGTGCAGTGCCGAGGGTCGAACGGCTCGAACCATAGATGCATCTATCTTCCCCGCTCGCGAATCGATCATGCGACGTGATTATACATAAATAACAAGGTCATCTTGCTCGCGAATCATACATGCGACTCAGGCACCCATAGTTACACATAGTCACAATATAAACCACATTTTTATCAGGAAAATTAGCTATTCAATGAAGTGATAGAATTCTCCTTTTAATGAACATGAAAAATAGTATTTAAAGCCTTTCTGGGGATTTACTTGCCAATCTTGACAGGGTTTCAAACATTACAGATTTATCCGAAACACAATTATCCAAGGAAGAATCAATTCTCTTTCTAAATGATTAAGAAAAGTAAACTCTAACCTTCTTAGGTAATCAATTACTAACTCGATAGCATTAACAATATCGTATTATTGGCAAGATCACAAGTACAACACGTAAGACATGCTAGTGGGTCCTAGACTACCCGGACACAAGCATAATAGTAGCTATGCACGGACTCCCGTCACCTCATACATATGTAGCCCCCGCAAATAATAGCACATATTTAATTTTTTCACTAATGGGGACAATTCCCCCTCACAAAGTTAGAAAGGAGACTTACCTCGCTCTGAAACTCCATAACCGGCTTCCAAGCCCTTCCGACAACTCCAATGGATTCTCAACGCCCCAAAACTACCAAATAACGGGAAAATCAATGAAAATTCACTCTCATTCTTGTTACAACTTAAATTATATAAATCCCCAACTCCGCTCAAGGAATTGACCAAAATGCCCTTGGGCCCACGTGCCCGAATTCCAAAATTTCTCGAAGATAAACTCTACCCATAAGTCTTACTAGCTCAAATATACAATTTACTCTAATTTTCATGCTCAAATTCGTGGTCAAAATTCAAAACTACCACTTCTAGGTTTTCTTCAAAATTTCCCAACTTTTCCATAATTTTTCATGTTCAAATCCATGTATTAACCTTGTATTTAACAAAATACTTATTTTTAAGTTAGGGGAAAATTCGAGCTCTACCCCTTCACCAAAAATAACCTAGCAACTACGCAGCCTACGACAACACTGTTCCGAGCTCCAATGGCCATGTTGGCCTGCGGCCAGCCACCCCCTGTGGTTGGGAAGCCTTCCCAACCTCCCCCCACCACAGCCCACCCCCCTACGACATCAAACAACCCCACCATCATGATGGAATATGCTTATTGAAGCCATGCACGTTGAACAGTACCATGCACGAGCAGACTCCTAAAGTCGATCCAATCCCTGTGCGCAGGCCTACAATTCTCAATGGAGAACATGTTGTTCAATTTACTGAAGCAGAGGTTGAGCGTATGGATTTGCTTGAAGGTCTACAGTTTGCAATTGTAGGCAAACTTTCGTATGGGAGTCCAGATTTACAACAACTGCGTAAAATTATTCCAACTCAATGCGGGATCAAAGGTGAGTGCATCATTGGGTTCTTAAGGGAGAGACATGTTTTAATACGTATGACATTGTACCATGATTTTTTAAATTTTATGTCCAAGACAGATCATTACATTAAAGACAATGAGGGGTATGAATATCAACTTAGGCCATTGATTGACGACTCTAAATTTAGGGCAGGAGAGGAGACCCCTAAGGCTATGGCCTGGATTTCGTTCCCATGCCTGTTACCAACCTTTTATGTGAAGGAAAATCTTTTTTCACTCGCTGCAGCTGTTGGTAAACCCCTACATCTTGACATGGCTACTATAAATAAGACAAGGCCTAGTTGTGCTAGGGTCAAAGTCCTAGTGGATTTGCTAGCTGAACTACCAAAAAAGGTGAGAATGGATATAGTGAACGAAACTACAGGGGAGACGAGATCTAAATGGGTGCGAATTCAATATGATATGTTGGCAAAATATTGTAGACATTGCAAAATTCAAGGGCATGAGCAAGTGGATTGCTGGAGGTTGCATCCGGAATTGTATGCAGAGAAAGAGATTTCAAACAAACAAACAAACAAAGGTTAATAACCAAAATAAATCACAGCCACATATGATTTTATCAAGCGGTAAGGTAGTTGGGAATAATGTGGGGAAAGAGAAGGACCAATGGAAGGAGGTAAGGGATAATCGAATCAAAAAAGGTAATAGACAGGGAAGCGATCATGTAGCTGCTGGGAAGGAAATTGTCCCTGTTGAGAAAGGACACCAACCTTTTGTTCAGAATGTAATGCAATAGATCAGAACAACTAATCAGTTTTCCCTGTTGGAGATGGAGAATGTTGAACAGGTGAAAAATAATGAATTGGCTCTGGTGGATAAAAGTGGGATAACACCATCGATTATTGATGCTAGAAATGGGGTTGCCAAATCAACAAATCACCATATATTAAATGCACAAGCACCAGCTTTCAATAACAATCAAGGTGGGACTGTATCAAACCAGGTGGTGGATTTAAAGGTTACTGGTACTAAGGATATACAGAAAAAACCTTCCACAACACCTAAACAAGGAAGCAAGGATGATGCAAGGAAGAAAGAATCAACGGCTCAGTGGGTTAATCGTGCATTTGTAAGTAATATGGTGACAACTAATACCTCTTTCCAAGAAGTCCCATCTCAGGATACAAGGGTGGAAGGAACACTTGCAAACAAACAGGATCTGGCATACAAGGAAGTTGGCAATGCTGATAAGATTTTCCAGTCAAGTGAGAGAGTGAGATGGACAGGAGGAAGGCTATGGTCGAATCAAATTGAAGTAGATGCAGATGTGCATGAGGTTCCAGATGGAATGCAGGTGGAAAGATATTCACATGTTGATGTTGAAGTTGAGGAACAAAGTGTTAATGGTGATGATCATGTTACCAAGATTACTCAAGGGGGAGAGGTGGACAAAGTGGTAAAGGAGTCACAAATTATTGAGCAACCTAGACTTTTGGAAGGCAATACTTGTGGAGCTACAGTGAATCATAAGGAAATCAATGTGAATATGGGGGATCTAGGTGGAACTGGAGCAATTGAAGACAATCCTAATAGCACTACTAGAAAGGAAAAAGAAGTTGCGAACACAGGATATAACCATTTAGAAAAAGACCATGATTTAGAGATTGTAAGTAACAATGTTCCTTTGGAAGGAGGGAAGCAACAAAGGCAACAAGGTGATAGCATTCATAGGATAAATAATGAGGTACTAGAAATTAGAAAAGAAGGTAAAGGGGTTGACGACCTGGGCAGAGATCTTGATGAAGAATCCATAGCCCAAAATTTTAGAAATATTGTGAGGCAAGGTGATCTTTCTCCTAGGCATTTGGACAAGTCAAAAGCAGGTCCTAAGGGGAGAAGGAAAACAGCTAAAGATCAAGTTAAGGAAGCATCAATTGTACCTTCAATTGGGGTACAAACAAGGAGTACAATGTCTAAATCAATTGTTTGATGGATGCACTGATTTGGAATATACGGTCAGTGAATACCATGCAGGAGTTTAAGAGATTAATTACAATGAATAGACAACATCACTTTGAGTTCATTGGACTCATGGAACCTAAGCAACAAGCAAGGAAGCTGGAGAAATATCGAAGGAAAATTGGCTTTTCTCAAGCATTGGCCAATGTAACAAACAAAATTTGGGTGTTCATTGATGAAGTGTTCGAAGTGGAAGTCATATATGACATGGGACAGCAACTTACATTAAGGTTACTCCACACTGAAACTCACGTTGAGATGATACTGACTCTAGTATATGCAAAGTGTGATCCTATTGAAAGAATTGAATTATGGGACTCACTATACAACTTAGCAACGGATATGACAATTCCATGGCCTGTAGGAGGGGACTTCAATGTTATTTGGTATGAAGAGGAAAAATTTGGGGGGTTTCCAGTATCATTGAACGAGATTGATGATTTTAGACATTGCATAAATACGTGTAACTTATCAGATTTGGGTTTCAAAGGCAGTGTCTTCACATGGTGGAATGGGAGAGAGGATGAAGAATGTATTTTTAAGAGGCTTGATCGATGCTTTGGAAATCAGGAGTTCCAACAAACTTTCCCAGGACTTGAGATAACACATCTATCCAAAATTGGGCCAAATCATCGTCCATGTTGTTGAAGTATGACATCGAAGGTGCTCCAGTGAAGAAAGCATTTAGGTTTCTTAACTTTTGGATTAAAAAGGAGAACTTCAAAGAGGTAGTAAAGGAGAATTGGTATGCAGACTTTAGCGCAAATCCTTTTGTTATATTCAATTACAAATTAAAAAAACTCAAGAAAGCACTAACTACTTGGAGCAAGGCTACGTTTGGGGATATATTCCAAAGGCTGTCAAGCTTAGAAGAAGTGGTTACTGTCCATGAGGCTCAATTCGAGGCATTCCCCACACGAGAGAATAGGGAGAGGTTACAAAGGGTGCAAGCCCAAATGATCAAATACTTAGAAATTGAAGAAGAGTTTTGGAGGCAAAAGGCTGGGATGCAGTGGTTCAAAGATGGAGATCGTAACAAAAAATTCTTCCACGCTCACGTGAATGGAAGGAGGAAAAGACTACAAATCAAGAGGATATAGAACAATGATGGTAACTGGATAGAGGAGGATGATGACATAGCAGAGGAGGCAGTGAAGTTTTACAAAGAGCAATTTTCAGAATCAGTCGTCCCTACTGACTTTAGAATCCTCGACCATGTACCATCACTAATTAATCATGAGCTAAATGATGATAATGAAGCAGCCTAATAAGGAGGAAGTGAAGAAGGCAGTATATGGATTGAATGGTAATAGCGCAAGTGTTCCGGATGGATTCTCAGGGCGTTTCTACCATACTTGTTGGGATATTATAGGTGATGAAATTTTCGATATGGTAAGAGCTGACTTTAATGGACATGAAATGCCCAAGTGTATAACTCACACAAACCTCGTACTATTGCCAAAGAAGAAGGAGGTATCCACATTTTCAGATTTTGAGGCCAATTAGCTTGAACAATTTTTCAAACAAGATCATCTCAAGAGTTGTACATGAAAGGTTAGTAGGAATACTTCCTAACATTATCTCTGTAGAGCAATCCGGGTTTGTGAAAGGAAGGAGTATTGTTGAGAATGTCCTACTTACTCAAGAAATTATAACTGACATAAGGCTTCGAACCAAGGCAGGACCTAATGTAATTATTAAACTTGACATGAAAAAGGCATATGATAGACTCTCGTGGTTATTCTTAACAAAGATCCTATGGAAGATGGGGTTCGGAGAGAGGTTCATAGGTATGGTTTATGGAATTGTGGCAAACAACTGGTACTCTGTATTGATCAATGGTCAGGCTTTTGGATTTTTTAGATCGTCGAGGGGTGTCAAGCAAGGTGACCCATTGTCACCTACATTGTTTATCTTGGCAGCTGAAGCATTGTCTAGGGGGCTCAATTCACTTCATAGGAACCCGGATTTTCGTGGATTTGGTATGCCTAAATGGAGTCCTAAAATAAACCATTTGGCCTACGCAGATGATTCTATAATATTTTCCTCCTCTGATGAAAT
Organism: Nicotiana undulata; assembly: GCA_005239495.1. Lineage (NCBI taxonomy): Eukaryota > Viridiplantae > Streptophyta > Magnoliopsida > Solanales > Solanaceae > Nicotiana > Nicotiana undulata. Next base: position 85,106 of record ML254340.1, on the reverse strand, counting down.
GTCGCTAAGATTGGTGATGCAAGTACTGACTGCCTATGAGGAGGCATCAAGACAATTAGTGAATAAGAGCAAATATGCACTATACATGCACCACCTTGTCGATGAGGTGTTGTGGCTGCTGTTGAACGTGTAACTGGGATTCAAAGGAGTGATTTTCCTTTTACATATTTAGGTTGTCCCATTTTTTATGCTAGGAGGAAGATGGACTACTACAAACATTTAATTACCAAGGTTATGGACAAGTTGCAAGGATGGAAAGGAAAACTGTTATCCATAGGAGGCCGGACAGTTTTGATAGCTCATGTACTCCAAAGTATGCCTATGCATTTATTATCTGCAGTTAACCCTCCACACAATGTCATCAACAAGCTCCACAAGATTTTCGCACAGTATTTTTGGAGTAGCGCAATTGGAGGTACATCTAGACATTGGGCATCCTGGAACACGTTATGTAGACCTTGTGAGGAAGGAGGTATTGGGTTTAGATCCTTACACGACGTATCCAAGGCTTTATTTTGCAAGTTATGGTGGAACTTTCGAACAAAACCTAGCCTATGGAGTTCATTTATATGCCAAAAGTATTGTAAAAAATTGAATGCAGTAATTGTTCCATGGAGACGTGGCTCTCATATTTGGAGAAAAATGTTAGAGTGTAGAGAAGCAATTGAACATCAAATCATGTGGCGTCCAAAAATGGGATCTTCCCTCTTTTGGTATGATAATTGGACAGGATTGGGTGCCATGTACTTCCTTGTTCCTCCGGAATTTGGGATTGATGAAAGCATCAACAATGTATACGATGTGGTAGAGGGAGATGGTTGGGATGTTGATAGGATTTTGGGATGTTTACCTGAAGAGTTTTCATTACACATACTGGAGAAGGTGAAGCCTCCAGTGATGGAGAACACTAGTGACGTTCCTTATTGGATGTTAGAGACACGGGGTGACTTTAGCGTAAAGTCATCTTGGGAGTATGTGAGGAGGAGGGATCACAGTAGTGTTGCATACAAAATGATGTGGATCAAAGGATTGCCTTTCAAGGTGTCTTTCTTCATGTGGAAAGTGTGGAGAGGTAAGTTACCATTAGATGATTTCATGAGGAGATTGGGTTATTTTATGCCCTCTAAATGTTGGTGTTGTAGGGAGCCAAAACAAGAGTCTTTGATCCATGTTTTCTTTACTTCCATTGCTGCTAGAACCGTATGGAAACATTTTCTCTCAAGGGCTGGAATTAACTTGGAGGGCTTGACATTGCATCATGCAATTACAAAGTGTTGGACTGCCAACTTGCTACCTCGAATGAAACCAGTTCTACAAGCATTTCCTGCGTGTATTATTTGGGAACTTTGGAAAGGGCGTAATAGTTACAAGTATGGTGAGGCAGTCTCGATTAGTAGGGTCATATACCAAGTATCCTCAACTCTTCAATCTCTTGTAAGAGTTAGGAAACCAGGAGTCTTAAATGTACCACATGAATGGGATAAACTGTTGAAAATGCTGGAAAATTATACGCCTCGCTTGAAGTATGATAAAGTTCTTTGGGAATTTCCTAGGGAAGATTGGGTGAAGGTTAACATGGATGGTGCGTCTAGGGGTAACCCAAGAAGGAGCTCCATTGGAGTCTGCATTAGGAGTGATACGGGGGACCTACTGTATGCACTTGGTAGGGAGATTAATGAAGTAACAAACATGGTGGCTGAGGCAACTGCATTACTGGAGGCAGCGAGAAAATGCATAGAGTTCAATTATGAGCAAGTGTGGCTACAAACTGATTCATTGATACTGCTTAATGTGGTTGAAGGTACGTGGAGGCCCCCATTGCATATTGTGGAGAAAATAGAGGAGATAAGGCAGTTGAGGGAGGGGAAAAACTATATAGTGACACACACGTATAGAGAGGTAAATAAACTAGCGGACCACATCGCTAACTATGCTCTTGACGTTGGTGAAATTGAGTGTAGTCAATTTTGGCACCTAGACTCTCAAGGGAGAAGAATTGTGAATGAAGACAAGAGCCAATGTCCATATATACGGGTAAAGGTAGCAAGATCATGATAAGTACATAGGGGAACTGGAGTAGGGGACTGGAGATAACACTGGATCACCATGAACTAATCCTTAGGGAGGAGCACATGGTGATGAATTTTGATACTAACATTGTGTTCTTTTTTGCAGGACCTTTTATGCTCATATCCTACCTACAATTACGACTTCTTTGGGTGGTATTAGTACTAAGTACTCATTCCCTAGAGGAAGGAAAGGTGGTAGGCTCAAATATGAGCATCAACATGAGGAAAGAGGCGAGGCGAGACACATTCACGCAATTGAATTGGCATAACATTAAGGAAAAGCTGGAGGCCTCCTGGGCCTGGTCCTTAATGCAGCATACATCTATGTCATGTGAATGGTCTCCCAAAGCAAGGATCACATCACAAAGGGTAAGGATAGCATGCGAAATTGGAGGCCAAAGTTTCGGCACTGGAACAGCCTTGGTCCAGTCACGTCTCAACTGTATGGAACTACGGGCTGGTATAAAGAGAAATGGGTTAACACCCTACTATGCCAAGTCAAAATACTCTTCACATGAGTCCATAATACAACCAAATGAGGAAAGCATCAATGGAAGAAGCACAAAGTTGGAAATAAAAATCATGTGTCCAATGAATACACACGTTCTTACGATGCCTTCTTTCATGTTTTGGTTTGATGATCACAACGTCAATTTAACATGTGAGGGGATGATTAGTGCAACAGGGCTACAATAACATGTGGCTAGCTGTAGTATCATATGGAGATGGAACGTTGCCCAATCTTAAGAAGTCGACACAGCACATTGGACAGGTACTCAGGGAGGATATACATGCTGATTTGTCAAGAAGTTCATCTCGCGTAGTTGGTACGAAGTACAAGGAACCCCACGGAGCAGGAAAATCAATGTTTCATTCATGGATATCAACGGAAGCGGGGACGAGAAAAGGAAAGGCAAGCACTTGTTGGTCGCAATTTGCAGCAGGTTTGGAGATTGCACATGCAAACATCATTAAACGCAGATCAGGGAATTTTTGGACAATACATAAAGTGGTAACGCGAGAGGAAAAGAGGAACACTGGAAGACAATTGGGTGGAAACAGAGATGGTAGTATTGGGCTAGTCTTTATATATAGTGTGGTTACTATTCTTAATTTTAGTTCTATATCATATTGTAATATCAACTATGAGCCTCATAAGCCCAAAGTTGATAATAGGATTGATGTAGTGCACATTGTTTATTGTCTTACTACTAGTAAGACACCATGATACCCTATTATTTGATTTTTTGATATATATAAAAACTAGCCCTAGGCGCTCAGCCTAGTGGATTACTAAAATAAAAAAAATAAAAAACCTTGTATTTAACTCAAAAAATGGGAAGCAATTACTTACCTAGTGTTGCTTGATGAAAATCCCCCTTTGAAGCTCTCCAAAATCACCCTAGCCATGAGAAATATGGGTGAAATGAACAAATTCCACGCTTTAAACAATCTGCCCAACACTGCCCCTCTATGCGATCGCATAGGCCAACCGATGCTGCCCCAAATATATGCACTATGTGATCGCACTCTACACCCCGCGATCGCACAAGCCATTCCCAACTGCTCCCCATTTTCCTCCTTCGCGATCGCCTCCCACTGCGTTTGCACAAGCCAGCCCAGCAACACCCAGGTCTTCTTCGCGATCACGCATAAGCTAAAATCTCGCCCTTTCAATTTTCTTCTTTGCGATAGCACACTAAGGGCCGCGATCGCGAAGCACACCAGATACACCAGAAGACAGCAGCAGCAAAACAGAGAAAAATGGTCCGAACTTGCCCCGAAACACACCCGAGGCCCCCCGGGACCCCGTCCAATCACACGAATCAGTCCCATAACATCCACGAACTTGCTCGAGGCCTCAAATCACATCAAACAATGCCAAAACCACGAATCGCACTCCAATCCAAACTTTATGAACTTTGAAATTTCAAACTTCTACATTCGATGCCGAAACCTATCAAATCACGTCTGACCGCAATATCAAAATTTCCATTTCCGGTCAGATTTCTCAAAAACCTTCAAATTCCTATCTTTTAGCCAAATGACCTACGGACATCCGAATTCATTTCCGATCGCGCTCCCAACTCCAGAATAACCATACAGAGCTACTCTCAGGCTCAGAATCTCAAACGGACATCTATAACACTGACATGCCTTCCAACCCCAATTTATGAAATTCTTCTAAAATGTTATCTTCCATAATATGCGCCGAAATGCTCCCGGGTTATCCGACTCCCGATCCGAACATATGCCCAAGTCTGAAATCATCATACAAACCTGCTGGAACCTTCAAATCTTGATTTGGAGGTCGTTTAATCAAAATTCCAATCTTAGCTGATTCTTCCAACTTAAGGCTTCCGAAATGAGACTTTTCTTTCTAAATTGACTCCAAACTTCCTAAAATTCAGTTCCGACCACACCTACAAGTCATAATACTTGAAATGAAGTTGCTCGTGACCTCAAACTGCTAAACGACGCACTAGAGCTCAAAATGACCGGTCGAGTCGTTACATTCTCTCCCACTTAAACATACGTTCGTCCTCGAACGTGCTAAGAACTGCTCTGGAGTTATCTGAAATCACTTTTTAACACCTCGTGCACCTGCCCGTGCTACCACAACCCAGTTGAGCACATTAGCTTGATCCGGCCAAAATTCCACGAATCTGCTGCTCCCAATGCACCTTATGATATATATACATCCTGCTATAATGCTGACGATACCACCACAACGGAGGAGATCTGTAGAAACCTTACTCTGTTATTTAATTCTCTATTTCTTACAAGTATTTATTTTCCAAAGAACAAAACTGACATGTTTTCTTTGTTTCCCTTTGTAACCGCTTTAAATTGTAACTGCTATATTTATCGCTTTCATAACGTGCAAATACATTACAACATGCTTTTATTGCATATTTATTGTTGCATAATCATGCTCAACATCATATTCCACTCATGCCTATACAAATCCTATAGCAACTCTTGATGAGTGGTTGCGCTCTTCCTATTTATATCACCCACAATAAGCTCAGAACCCAGTTCCAACACTTGAAATTCTCTGCCAGGCCTGTTTCCAATATATGAACACTGTATCAACTACCACATGAGGTACCGGAACACAACTGCGTACCTTTGTTGAATCAACACCATGCACCGCATAATTCATCATCTAGCCACAATGACATTCCCTGAACCTTAACAACCAAAATTCCACGAATCTGCTGCTCCCAATGCACCTTATGATATATTTATACATCCTGCTATAATGCTGACGATACCACCACAACGGAGGAGATGTGTAGAAACCTTACTCTGTTATTTAATTGTCTATTTCTTCCAAGTATTTATTTTCCAAAGAACAAAACTGTCATGTTTTCTTTGTTTCCCTTTGTAACCTCTTTAAATTGTAACTGCTGTATTTACCGCTTTCATAACGTGCAAATACATGACAACATGCTTTTATTGCATATTTATTGTTGCATAATCATGCTCAACATCATATTCCACTCATGCCTATACAAATCCTATAGAACCGCTTGATGAGTGGTTGCGCTCTTCCTATTTATATCACCCCCTAAATTCGAAAAGGCTTATTTGCGGTAAAACCAGACGATCAGCGGTGCAGTCGATTGTTCCGTGCCTTCCCCCTTGAGTTATCCGCTCAAGGGTACTAGTCTAAAACCCCATAGAAACCTTACTCTGTTATATTGTGCATGCATCATGGTCAAACCTAGCTAGGTTAATGTGTCGTCTGCACAATAACACTTTAAGACAGGTTTGTCCAAAGTCCGTCGGGGTTTTCAATAATCCCAACGGACGCAATCATGTTCTGTGCATTTATTTGGAGAACTAAATGCTTGTATGTTAATCATAAGTGTATAAATAGTCGATTCTGGCGGGGATAAGGGCCTAACCATTTTTGTCTTGCAGATATATGAGGCACGAGGTCCCAGATTCGGTATGGGTAGTAATATCCCTCTAATGCTCCTGAACTGGTGGTAGGATCTTCACTCTAGTGATAAGAAACACGTCAAGAAATACCTGGGCAATTTATCGTCTCTCCTAGACATCCAACCCAATAACATGCTGATTGAAGCCACCACCTTATTTTGGGATAGTGAAAGAGCTGTATTCCGCTTTGGGAATATTGAAATTACACCGCTTCTAGAAGATATAGGAGGACTAGTTGGGTTAGTTTGGGAAACCCCTGGGTTGTTGGTGCCTGAGAATCGCACAGTCAAAGGCTTTCTGAAAATGATGAGGTTAAAGAAGAACGTTGAATTAGAGTGTTTGAAGTAGTCATACATACCCTTCAAGTACTTGTATGAAAGATACGGTCACAGCAAATCATACCGTACCTATCACGACGAGTTTTCCATTACATCTTTGGGGCATATCCATCGTAGGGTATTTGTATTCATTGCATGCTTTCTTGGGACTTATAGTGTTTCCAACAAAGAAGGAAAGGATTCACACTAGGTTAGCCGTGGTAACCAAGGCCTTGATGGAGGGGATCGATGGGCAAGCCTTCAGCATTGTCCCGATGATCATATCAGACATTTACCGAGCCGTGGAACGTTGTCAAAAAGGAGTTAAGCATTTTGAGGGTTCTAACTTGCTGCTGCAACTATGGCTCTTAGAACATCTCCAAAAGGGCCAATACCACGAAGAACTTCCGTGAAGGGCTTGGAACGATCACATTGCTTTCCTCCACCCCAAGAGAATGACATATATTCCCGATAGATTTGCTCAGTCGGAGTCTGCCAAGGAGTGGGTAAAGTTCTTTGATAACCTAACTGAGGAGCAGGTACAGGGGATGTTCGAGTGGTTCCCAACAGACGAATTCATCATTAGGTCCAGGGATGCACCACACCTAGCGCTGATCGAGTTAAGAGGTATATATCCTTACGTTCCTCTCTGATTCATGAGATAAGCAGGAAAAAAGCAAGTTGTGCCAAGGGTTGATAAGATGAGCCATTTCCGAGCTGACTTCCAGGATGATGATGTTCCCTACAATTGCCAAGCCCAACACATGTGGCACTGCAAAATCATCCTGGAAAAGAATACTATTGAACCAGACAGATACCATGATTGGTGTGCACCTCTTTATCCGTCATGGTTGGAAGACGACTTATATGGGGCGGTGAGGCCATGAATCAGACGAGGCAACAAAATTGTAGACAAGAATGTTGAGGCTCAGGTCAAGTACAACCAACTGCGCAAAAGGGTCCATGATTCCGAAAATGAGCACCGGGAAATACATGAGGACAACAAAAGGTTGATCGAAGAATGGAGAGACATGGATATCCTCTCCAACAAGAAGCTGGAAAACTTGGAGTGAGGCATAGTAGAACTGGAAGGTAAGATTATCAAGAGGGTCGAAGAGTGTCAAAAAGCTGAGGGAAATGAAGGAGGACGCCTGGCCAAAGCGTGCCTACTGCTGGGACTGAGCGAGCTAGGGAATTTGTTTGATGGAATCAAGGATGCCGAATCTGGGAAGGTTCTTCTGGGACCAAGTAGGATAGGTTTTCCGTTTTGATTTTATCAATGTAATAAGGCCAAGTGCCATTAGTGACTTTATTTCCTGTTTATTATTTTAGTGTCATTTTTAGATTTGTCTGTTTTACATTAATCAAATGAGGCATTTTTGGGCATCTAAGTTCTCCAAATCAACTTGTCGCTAGGCCTACCTCGGGCACAATGTGACTCCCAAAATTAGGACGCCCATTCCTGCAATATGTGTTTAAATACTGCAAATCTTTTCTCACGTCCCTCACTAAATTGGCTACCTTTTGTGTTTGTTTTTTTTCTTTTGAATATTCCCCTCCACAAAGGTCGGTTCGTGCATTCTGGCATCATCATCATACCACACAAGATCTAGGGTCCCTCCACCTTCTCCTCCTCCTAGTCCACCTAAAGGCAAAAGCAAAGGCAAAAGCAAAATGGAAGATTTGAGAAATATCAGAAAGGAAAACGCGACACCAGTTGAACATACGGAAGCCTCCGACAGCTGAGGTACTCAGGTTTAGAATGACGCTATGTCACAACTCGAGCAAAGGTTGTTGAATTCCAAGGGGAGCTTGAACATGTGTGAAACTTGGCGAATCTATCCTTCTCACTTAGTGTTCCAAATGTCAATCATTTGAACATCCAAAACACCATACCTCCTCAGAATACCCCAAACAAACAAAATCCTCCCACAACTTACCACCACACAACTCCACCGAAAAATCCGACTATTCCACCACAATACAATATTTGCCACACTCCGAGAAACACCCCATTGATCGTCCCTGAACCACAAAACTCCACAAATGACCACCTTTATGCCCAGGCGCCATGCCATCATAAAAACCCCATCTACGTGGAGACTCTACCTCAATACACCCAGCCAATTCCTTACACGCCCGAATCTAGTGAGAAAGATATGCTTATTAAGAACTTGGCCGAATAACATAAGAAACTGACCAGCCGAGTTCAAGGTGTTAAAGGAAGTAAGAGAGTTGAAGGATTGAACTATGAAGATCTATGCATACAACATGATGTTGAACTACCAGATGGTTACAAACCTCCTAAGTTCGAGATATTCGACGGCATAGGTGATCCTAGGGTCCATCTGAGGACCTATTGTGATACATTGGTTTGAGTGGGAAGAGATGAGAAGATTCGTATGAAATTATTCATGAGGAGCCTCACAGGAGATGCTTTGTCTTGGTACATCAGCCAAGACCCTAAGAAATGGTCCAATTGGGTGAACATGGCATCAGACTTCATGGACCGGTTTAGATTCAACACAGAGAATGCACCAGACGTGTTTTATATTCGGAACCTCAAGAAGAAGCCCACCGAAACATTTCGCGAGTATGCCACTCGCTAGAGGTATGAAGCATCTAAGGTCAGGCCTGCACTAGACGAAGAAGAAATGAACAAATTCTTCGTCCGGGCACAGGACCCGAAGTATTATGAGAGGATGATGATGATTGAAAACCACAAATTCTCTGACATCATCTAGCTAGGTGAGAGAATTGAAGAAGGTATTAAGAGCGGAATAGTTACTAATTTTGAAGCACTACAAGCCACGAACAAGGCCCTGCAGTCTGGCGGCATATCCAAGAGGAAATATGTGGGAGCTATAATGGTTGAAAAGGGACCTAAATCCCCCATTGACATATCGAACCTCTCCACTCACATACCAAGCACCCCCACCTACATATCGGCCAGCACCTCCGCCAACATATCAACTGTCACCCCCACCTGCTTACCAACCCACATCTTCCAGATATTCCCAACCAGCCACTGTTTATCATACATACAGCTCCCAACCTTCTCAGTATCAGTCACCTCCAGCTCGCCAAAATTTCCCAAGACCACGACCCAACTTTGACTGCAGGCCACCCAAATAATATATTGTTATTGCCGAGCCCATTGACCAACTGTATGAAAGGCTGAAAGCTGCTGGTTATGTTACTCCCATCCCTACTGTAACCTCAAAAAGTCCATCCCAGTGGGTCAATCCAAATAAAACCCGTGCATACCATTCCGACATGAAAGGGCATACCATTGATGAATGCCTCTCACTGAAGGATAAGATCCAGCCTCAACATTTGCCCATTGACAACACTCAAAAGATTGGGTAAAGGATTGTACGATATAAGAGAAAGGTCCATGAATGTGAATTCTTTCGATGGTTCTCAGAGGTCCACCATTGGAGAAATCAGTCTTTGTCTGCAAATGGGACCTAAATGGTTTGAGGTTGAATTTCAGGTGATAGATATATTCGTGTCATATAATATGTTATTAGAACGACCATGGATACATGCCTCCGGGGGCGTGGCATTGACATTGCATCAGGTAGTGAAATTTGAGTGGAATCACCAAGAAGTAATCATCCATAGAGACAGTAGCAACCCTATCTACAACCGCCAGACCATCCCGGTAGTTGAGGGTAGGAGAAGGCTGGGTGGAGAAACCTACCACCACATCGAGCGGGTCAAAGCAATAGAAAAGGACAAGTGGTGGCATAGTAAGATCGAGAGCATATTGAACTGGAGCGGGTACGAGCCTTGCAAAGGGCTCGACAAGAATCTTCAAGGGATTTCCAAACCGATTCAGGTGAAGCGCCATGGCACCACTTTTGGGATGGGATACAAACACACTTGGGAAGAGTATAAAAACTGGTCTCCACCATGGTGCGGTCCCTACTATGCATTGGAACAGCCTATACCACAGTTGGAGCAGACCTTCCAGCAAGCTGACATCATATGGGGGTCGGAAGAAGAAGAAACACTAGCATCCTTGAAGAATCTATTCCTGGAAGATGAAGATGTGGACTGTTGTGTTATTGTTGAGGAGTAGGAGGAGGAAGTACCTACCATCCAAGCTATGAGCAAGGGATCATTCCTCAAGAATTGGACTGTCAGACCATCCAGGGCCCGACGAGTCCCGAGCATTACTATTTTCTGTCTTGACGAACCAATGACTGTGACATGCAATGAGGCAACGCAACAAAAGAACAGTGATTCAGAAGAAGTGGATGTCGTACCCGATGAAATTGTCAGAGAAGTCGAGGATTTCGAGAATAGACCTAAGTGCAATCTGGACGAAACTAAGGTAGTCAACCTGGGAGATTCAGACACTGTTAAAGAAACTCGCATCAACATCCATTTGTCGCCATCAGAGAAAGAAGAATACACACAATTTTTTAAAGAGTACAAAGACATATTTGCATGGTCGTACGACGACATGACTGGTCTAAGTACGTCCATTGTGGCTCACAAGTTGCCGACCAATCCATTGTGCCCGCCAGTGAAGCAGAAACTCCGAAAATTCAAACTTGATATGAGTCCGAAAATCAAAGAGGAGCTTACCAAACAAATAAACCCAAGGTCCTCAGGGTGGTTGAATATTCAACATGGTTAGCCAACATCGTGCCAGTGCCTAAGAAGGACAAAAATGTTAGGGTTTGTGTCGACTACCGGGATCTCAACCGGGCCAGTACAAAGGTTGATTTTTCCCTTCCAAACATACACATACTGATTGACAATTGTGCCAAGCATGAACTTCAGTTTTGTGGATTTTTTTGTCGGTTACCATCAGATCTGGATGGACGAAGAAGAAACTGAGAAAACGACCTTCATTATGGAGTATACTGCTACAAGATGATGCCATTCGGCCTAAAGAATATTGGGGCCACTTACATGAGAGCTATGACTACTATCTTTCATGACATGATACATAAAAAGATCGAGGTATATGTGGACGACGTCATCATCAAGTCCAAGAAAGCCACCGACCATATAGCAGATCTGAGGAAGTTCTTCAACAAATTGCGGAAATACAACCTGAAGTGGAACCCCGCCAAGTGTGCATTCGGGGTTCCCGCTGGAAAATTGCTTGGGTTCTTCGTCACCCGCCGAGGAATAGAATTGGATCCATCAAAGGTCAAGGCCATCCAGGAGTTGCCACCACCAAAAAACAAGAAAGATGTGATGAGTTTCCTGGGATGCCTTAACTACATGAGCCGGTTCATAGCCAAGTCCACGGTCATATGTGAACCAATCTTCAAGATGCTGAAGAAAGATGCTTCAACCAAATGGACCAAGGATTGTCAAAAGGCCTTCGACAAAATTAAGGAATACTTATCAACACCGCCAGTCTTGGTACCGCCACAGCCAGGTAGACCCTTGCTACTATACCTCGCAGTACTAGATGGAGCTTTCGGTTGCGTTCTGGGGCAGCACGACGAGATATGGAGAAAAGAGCAAGCTATATATTATCTGAGTAAGAAGTTCACTCCATACGAGGCACAGTATTTTCTACTAGAACGTACCTGTTGTGATCTGATCTGGGTAGCCCAGAAGCTGCGACATTACTTTTGTGCCTACATAACATATCTCATATTAAGAATGGATCCCTTAAAGTACATCTTTCAAAATCCCATACCCACAGGCAAGCTAGCCAAGTAGCAAATCCTGCTGAGTGAAATCGACATCGTCTATGTGACTCAGAAAGCGGTCAAGGGGAAAGAATTGGCAGACCATCTTGCCGAGAACCCTGTGGGTGGAGAATACGAATCCCTGAATACGTATTTTCCTGATAAAGAAGTGTTGTTCATAGGAGAAGACATTGCAGAATCTTATGACGGTTGGAGAATGTTCTTTGATGGAGCGGGAATTTCAAAGGAGACGACATTGGAGCTGTTTTAGTATCAGAGACCGGTCAACATTACCCGGTATTTTCCAAACTCAGATTCCCTTGCACTAACAATATGGCAGAGTATGAAGCCTGCATCTTAGGACTCAACATGGCCATTGACATGAATATTCAGAAGTTGCTGGTAACTGGTGACTCAGATTTGCTAATACATCAGGTACAGGGAGAATGGGCTACCAAGAACTCTAAGATACTGCCGTATATGAACCATGTGTAGGAATTGAGAAAGAGGTTCACAAAGATAGAATTTTTTCACGTCCCCAGAATTCAAAATGTGTTTGCCGATGCACTGGCCACTTTATCATCCATGATACAGCATCCAGATAAGAACTTCATTGATCATTTCCAGTAAAAATCCATAGCCAACCGGTATCTTGTGCCTATGTTGAAGAAGAAGCTGATGGAAAACCATGGTTCCACGACATCAAGGAATATCTAACAAAGGGAGAGTATCCAGAGCATGCAAATCATACTTAGAAACGCACACTTCGATGATTGTCCAGTAGTTTCTTTCACAACGGAGAAACCCTGTACAGGAGAACCCCTGATTTGGTATTATTGAGATGTGTCGATGCAAAAGAAGCCTCCAAATTACTTGAAGAGATACATGGCGGGACCTGCGGCCCACATATGAATGGTTTTGTCTTGGAAAAGAAGATACTCTGAGCCGATTATTTTTGGATGACCATGGAAACGGACTGCATCTAGTGTGTTCAAAAATACTACCAATGTCAGGTACATGCAGATATGATAAAAGAACCCCCAAATGAGCTCAATGCAACAAGATCACCATGGCCGTTTTCCGCCTGGGGAATGGATGTCATTGGACCAATCGAGCCTACCGCCTCAAATGGACACAGGTTCATCCTAGTAGCTATTGATTGTTTCACCAAATGGGTCGAAGCAGCATCTTACAAAGCAGTGACTAAGAAAGACGTGGCAGACTTTGTCCGCGACTGTATTGTTTGTTAGTTTGGAGTTCCAAAATCAATCATCACCGACAACGGCTCCAATCTCAACAGTGATCTGATGAAAGACATGTGCGAGACTTTCAAGATCAAGCACAAGAATTCTACAACCTATAAACCTAAGATGAATAGAGTTGTAGAAGCCGCCAACAAGAACATCAAGAAGATATTGAGAAAGATGATAGTAAAACACAAACAGTGGCATGAAAATCTATCATTTGCCTTACTGGGATACCTCACCATAGTCTGCACATCAACCGAGGAAACTCCTTACTTAGTGGTTTATGGTACCGAAGTTGTTATTCCTACCGAAGTGGAGATTCCTTCCTTAAGAATCATACAAGAAGCTGAGCTCAGCGATGCAGAATGGATAAGGAGTCGTTCTGAGCAGTTAGACCTCATAGACGGGAAATGAATGAACAAAGTATGTCATGGATAACTTTATCAGAACATAATGACCAGAGCCTTCAACAAAAGAGTCAAGCCAAGACAGTTCATACCGGGGCAACTGGTGTTGAAAAAGATCTTTCCACATCAAGATGAAGCAAAAGGAAAATTCTCTCCCAACTGGCAAGGTCCATACATGGTTCATAGAGTATTGACAGGAGGATCTATTATACTTCCAAAAATGGACGAAGAAGTTTGGCCGAAAACAATCAATTCAGATGCAGTCAAACTATACTATGTGTAATTCTTTATGCTTTTCTCGAATGATGTCAATTGAACAACGCTCGACCTAATCCCCATTTAAGATGGGATATGTAGGCAGCCCTATGGGTTCGGTCACAATTCAATAAAAATACCATTTTCTCTCGCAACTAGAAACTGGGCAAAATTTTGAAGAGGACCCTCAAAATTTTGAAGCAAGTTCAGCCGATCGCAACATGCGAAACAGTCAGAGACATCAACCCATCTAACTGGGGCAGAATTTTGAGGAAGGACCCTCAAAATTCCGTAGCATGAGAGAAAGAAAGAATAAACATGTTCAAAGTCACAATTCTCAAAAAAATTGCCATCGCCGAAGTTTGCTGTCATCAAAAAGAATAAACATGTTTCGTAGTGACAATTCTCACAACAATCGCAATATCGAAATCTGCTACCAGCTAAGAAATTCTACTATCATTTGCTATTTAATCTTCTACATAAGGCTAAGCTCTGCCTTCATCTTGCATGGGACAAAGCTATGTCCCGCATTTTGCATGAGGCTAAGCTCTGGCTCCATCTGCATAAGGCTAATCTCTACCTTCCATTTGCATAAGGCTAATCTCTGCATTCCCTTGCATGAGGCTAAGATCTGCCTCCATTTTGCATGAGGTTAAACTCTACCTCCACTCTGCATAAGGCTAATATCTGCATTCCCTTGCATAAGGCTAATCTCTGCCTTCATCAGCATGAGGATAAGCTCTGCCTCCATCTTGCATGAGGTTAAGCTCTACCTCCATTTGCATAAGGCTAATCTCTGACTTCCCTTGCATAAGGCTAATCGTTGCCTCCCCCCCTCTCCCCCCCCCC
>ML254340.1:19660-70119 GCA_005239495.1 Nicotiana undulata | reverse complement strand
CCGCATGAGACTAAGCTCTGTCTCCATCTTGCATAAGGTTAAGCTCTACCTCCATATTGCATAAGGCTAATCTCTGCCTTCCCTTGCATAAGGCTAATCTCTGCCTTCACCTGCATAAGGCTAATCTCTGCCTTCATTTGCATGAGACTAAGCTTTGTCTCCATACCTGCATGAAGCTAAGCTCTGCCTCCAATTTACTTTTTCACCAAGACTAAGCGCTGTCTCTCAAGCATTATTTACTTCGCTTCTCTTCTGGGCTAAGCTCTACCCTCCAATTCGCAAGACTAAGCTCTGTCTTGTCAACATTATATTATTGCATTTCATGGGATGAAATATCGCCAACTTGTCCAAATGCGTCATAGTCTAAACGACATCATCCTCATAGCCGGAAGACACCATGCCATGGCTTGAGAATCTCTCTCAATTTTGGATATCATTATTCAAAGGCGTAATAGTCCGGAGGCACCATCGTCAAGGCCCGAGAACATCATTTCATGGCATGCGAATCTCTCATCAAACAATTCATGGCATAGGACATCATGGTCTAAGGACCTCATCCCTAACCGTCCGAAGACAAATCTCATATTCCAATCGGAACCCGCATCATGTTTAAATTTATGCACAATATATGCTTGTAGTATTCTTATTTGCACGTAACCTGGCAAGCAACGACTATCCCATCAGGAGTGATCCTACTCCAGTTCCCTCAACTATATCAAGCCCGATCTCCCCATAAACCGTCCATTCACACATCCCTAGATATTGCGTCCGTTCATGCAATGACTTCACTAGTATGTTTCGCCGATGAATCCGGAACTACATACGACCAGATTCCTGTAAAACCAGGGATATGTAGGCAGCTCAGAAGCCACGGTGCGGCCTAAAATCTCCCAAACCGTTGTGCTCGGTCAAAATTGGCCTATCATATCTTTACCCGACAACTCTTTCATCCTTTCCGGGTAAAGAGGGGTGGTACCCAATTTTTCCAAAAAAAAAACTTAAATTGCATACATACCTTCAAAATCATGCATTGATAGCAATTGGTATTTTTCCATAATTTTTCTATAATCTTATTAATTTGTCCAGCATTTTATTCTAAATAAATAATTATAAAATTGCATCACAAATGATTTCAAAGGAATTTCTTGAATTAATTTTTTGTGGTCCTGTTAAGACCAAATTATTCCATGAATTGCCACATTGACACCTTTTAGCTATAATTGCAATAACTTTGCAATATAACCCACGCATGTAATTTTGAACTATTTTTACCATAAATTCGTCCTTTGTATTTTAAAATACTAAATAATCATTTTAAACTATTTTTCTATGCAAGAAATTCATTTTTTATAATTACTAGCCATTTTTAAAATTATTTTAACTAATTTGAATTTGATATTTAACAAATAGCCTATTTAATTTTGATTTTAGCCTAAATTAAACCAGCCCCAAACCCCTAATCAAATCAGCCCAACATCACAAGCCCAATCGACTAATCCTACCCGACCCAATTCTGGTTAGATCTTGGCCGTTGATCAAAATTGATCAACAGGCCGGATTTAACCTTTCCTAATTTAACCTAACATATACCCCCAAACCCTTCTCATTCTCTCATCACTCACCCGCCGTCACACTCCTCTCATTCTCTTAAACTCCATCTGCCTAACCATGGCTTCCACTCACCGGCTGCTTGCTTGCCGATATTGATGGTGGTTCTCACCACCACCCCTAGCCTCAATGGCTCCTCCATGAACGTATTAATGCCATATCTGAGGTCCTCAAGGGACCAGTGTCCGTTCACTTACCCCCTAGGCCTGTGCTCACCATTCTCAAGCCACGATGGCCCGATTGAGTAAGATCTTTCTATTTTTCGGCTAGACCTATGGGTTTCTAAGCCGGTCTCTCTATTTCTGGGTTATTTTCTAGAAAACCCTAATATCTTCGCATGTACGTCTTAGATCTGTAACATATCTGAGTTTTTTCTGAGCTATTTTCGTTTGTTTTATGAAAAACCTTTCGATTTCTCAAAGCATCGCTTTATTTTTCCATTAGGGTTTCTGGAACCTTTCTTCAAAACATATTTCGGGTCTTTTAAGGTTGTTCTCTGATTCTCATATGTTTAAACGACTTTTTGTTAAGTTGCTTTTTAATCTTAATTTGTTATGTTAAAACCCTAGTTTTAACACTATGTTATAATTCCTGAGTTCATCCTTGCTTTTCGATTCTGCTATGTGTGTGTTCGATTCTCATGAGTATTCCTCGATTGATTAAAGTGTTTTCTGATTTTTACCCTAATAATATTTTATCAGGGTTTCCGATTTGGTTCTGTTTGCTTACACTCTGTTTATCTGTTTATTCATGGAAGTCTATACTATTTCCCTTAATATTAGTACTATTTTCGATTCTTTGAATCCCTAATTTCCTGTGTTAATATCCTTTCTGATTTCCGACCTTTAAATTATTTTCTTGCCTTATTATGTGGTTCACTATACTGTTAATTGATTCCTATGTTATTTTCTTAATTAGAATCTTATGTACCTAGCCCTAATTGTTTACTATGTACCTACTGTGTTTGAATTATTTCTTTATTTGTTATGCTGCAGCTATACATGATTTCTTTCCTTACTTGTTACTTGTTCCTTACCGTTTGAACTGATTCCCTTAATTAAGGGAAGACTTGAACTGATTTACTCTAATTGATTCCGAGTTATATAATTACTAAACAATTTAACTCTTACCTTATTTACCTAGCTTTCAAACTACTCTATATATTTGTCTCTTCTACTCTCATTAGACAGTCATATAGACACACGAACTCACATTATTTCACAATTCTCTCTCACATACTTAAACTTTCTGCTCTAGTAACTTGCTATTGTCACTCAAATTGGCCGGCTGCAAGCCAAGGCTAATATTTACACTCTATTGCTCTGCACTTTGTGTCTAATCTCCTTACTAGTATGTTCTGATTTTAAATTCTAGTTCCAAATCAATGTGTTTCTTCTACTGTTTCAGTTTATCATTTTACTAATTTGTTTCTGTCTATTGTTTGCTTCCCAACGTGTGTTTAACTTGCTTTACTTAGTATGCTAGTCATGCTCTATCCCTTTTTAGGGTCAGCCTATTTATGAACATGTTTACTTCCTTTGAAGTCTGCCTCAATGTGACTCTACTCTGTCTTTAAATGCTCGCCTATATGTTGCTTAGTTCTGGTATGCACTTGTTGTGCAGAACAATTGTTGCCTTAAGTTGTCTAGATACTATGTTCAATCCTACTCGATCATGCTTAGTAATTTTATGTCTTCATTGTTTATTATTTAGTTATCTCCTAATCCTATACACCCCTTAATTCTATGTTTAACCTGATATGGTACAAACCTGTTTTGTAAACAATTTATTGTTGAACTATTCTGATTATATGCTTAATTCTGTTTGATACCATTATGTCTTCTATTGCTTGCTCTAAAGTCCATAATCCTATACTATGTTTACATCATTAGTTATTCTCAATCCCATAAGCCCCCCTAAGCAATTCTGATCATATGCAACCATTAGCAATGCTGAAATTCCTACCCTATTGTCTGTTATCCCTTAAACTTTTGTGCTTCTGCCTGTTATTTGTTCATTGTACATGCCCTATATGTCCCCAGTTCCCAGCTTCCCTGTGTGAAATTTTTTTAAGCAAGTTTGAACTTGATTGTTGTATGGTTGATCTGTTGTTTGTCTGACTACACTTTCTTGTTCAACTATTTTTTTACTAATTAAACAACTCATATGTTGTAAAACTTCTTTATCCAAGTGAGTCTTTTCAATACTATTTTATACCAAAGCTTTTCAAAACTATGTCAAGCACTCTCACTCTACTCTTAGGTCCTTATGTTCTGCCCCTCCAGTGTGTGACTTCTTTGGGATCCCTGTGAGATTCCTCTGAACTCTAATGCACTGGGGATGGCTCTTTCACACTGCACTTACTTAGTTCTGGTTATGAAATCTGGGTATGAGCATTGCCCGGGATCCTTGAGGTTCTTAGGGAACTCTGACACACCCGGACATGAGAAAGGCTATGACTTTGGCATTTGAGGCTATGGAAAGTTTGGTACATTTGGGCCTACTTCAGGCTCCCTATAGTTTAACTTCTTCTTTTCTATCTATTTATGTAATTCATTCAGATGTTGGTTTGTAATAATTATTGTAAACAGATATTGGGGTGGCTAGTGAAATTGGGAGGGTAGCTATATATTCTATCATTGGGTAGAAATCATGTCTTAGGCTTTACGTTCCCTATATTTGCATTAGAATCCATGCTTAGGACCAACATATTCATTCAAACCATGCCAAACATGCATTAGATATCATGTCTTTAGGGCTTTCATGTTTACTGCTTCAACATACAACATGTCTTTAATTTATACTCATGCCTACCACTTAGAGATCCTGCTCTTAGGATAATAAAATTAATATAAAAAAATTGTTACTCCTGGGCATTCAAAATCATGTCTCCATCATCCTGTAAATCATTGTGCATTTTAGAAATCATGCTTTAGGAATTCTGTGTATCTTGAAATTATGTCTTAACCTGCATTTATATGCGCATATTAGATATCCTGCTATAGGATTTCGTTTGCATTTGCTTAACCACACCTAGTTTAAATTGTTGATTCATGAAAAGGTATAAAATAGTTTCACATATAATTATCATGATTGCTTTTAATATAAATTGGTAACAATCTCTGCATTCTCAGATTTACATCACTTAGAACAACATCTTTTAGGTAAAACAACCTTTGAACTGTTTAATAATTCTGGTAGTTATTATTCAAAATCCCACGCCTTGTAAAGCCTTAGGTAATCAATATTTTTAAAAACTGGAAAAACTGCTTGGTTATGTTTACTGTTTAAAGACACATGTTAAAAATCAGTAGGCAAACTGATTAGGACCCTACTATTGAGTTTATAAAACAGAGTTGCATATTTCTGTGCATTGATATCCTGTCTAATAAAACTCCCGTTTGTTTGTGTTTGAGACGTGCTGCTTATGTGCATTAACTGTGGAGGTAAATCTGAGCCTCATAACTCCTTTCCTGCATTTATCTGATCTGTCCTATTTGTTCTTGTCTGTCGCCTAGAATTTTCTCCTTTTAAAAACCTTAGGGGTTTGTCTAGAACTACCTATATCTAGAGGTCCTAAATTCCTCCAGGAACACTAAGAAGGGACGGGTAACAGCACGCTTAGAGTTCGTTAAATAAAATCGCTTAATAACCGCTAAGGGGTGGGGTAAAGGGTAGATATGGATATGATGACCGGTGCGCTAATGCCATGTGTAGCCCCTCATTAAGGAGTGATTACCGAGCATTGCATTGATGTGATCCTATAGGATAAACAACTTAGGACTCCCCCATCCCTTACATATTTGTGCTTAGACTGTGAATCTTTTTAAACATTATTACATATGTGTGCTTAGACACGAATCTTTTCAAACCACTATTTGTTTACATGTGTATACGTTGACTGCCTATTTGCTACTTGTTTAAATTCACAACGTTCGTTTGGCCGGGAACCACAGTTGTGGACTTTGAGGGGTTCCTAACACCTTCCCCTTAGAGTAATTTCAAGCCCTTACCCAATCTCTGGTTATTAAACTTGTGTTGTAAGTGACCCTTAATAGATGCCCTAACGCACCTTAATTTGTTAGGTGGCGACTCTTCAAATCCTTCACATCCCTTATCCCAAAAGGAAATGAGTTATCCTAATAATGTCGAAAACCCTGACTGCTCCGGAAGGAGAGGAAAAAGGGGGGTGCGACAGCCGGCCGAAAAAGAAATGTTCGCGTCAATTAGGTGACCCAGATATCCGGACTCTCGATATGAAAAAACTCAAGTTCAATTACCAAGTAAGAAACCAAATAGAAATCACCGACAGCGGTCCCGACCAAACCAGAGAAGCAGGAGACGGGTGAGGATAATAATTACGAAGTCCCTAGGTTGTTCATAGCCCCTGACAATTATGATGCCACCAAGTTAACAGTCGAGGAATTAGAACAAGTCATTCTGATAGAACTAATGCCCGACCGGAAGGTATACCTGGGCACGTGACTAGCTCCCGAGCTCAGGAAGAAACTCATTGAATTCCATATAGCTAACATAGATTGTTTTGCATTGTCCTACCTTGATATGACAAGGATACCGCCAGAAATAACTACTCACAAGCTAAGCTTGGATCCGATGTTCCACCCGGTCCCCAGTCCGAAGTCAAGCATACATTCATCAAAGATGAAGTATCCAAACTCTTTAAAATAGGTTCCATTCGGGAAGTTAAGTACCCAGATCAGTTAGAAAATGTAGTAGTAGTCCGTAAAAAGGGAAATAAATTAAGAATGTGTGTAAACTACAAAGACTTAAACAAGGCATGCCCTAAGGACTCTTTTCCTCATCCCAAAATCGATCGCATGATCGATGCGATGGCCGGCCACGCGATACTCAGCTTTCTTGATGCTTATTCCGGGTATAACTAAATCCGAATGGACTCTTTCCTTCATCAATAGAAACGGCACTTATTTTTATAACATGATGTCGTTCGGATTAAAGAGTGTCGGTGCCACTTACCAACGCCTAGTAAAGTAGATGTTCGAAGAACAAATAGGAAATCAATGGAGTTTTACATTTATGACATGTTAGTTATGTTCTTGCAAGAAGAGGACCATTTGGAACATTTGCATGAAACCTTCACCATTTTGAAGAAGTACAACATAAAGTTAAACCTGGAGAAGTGCGCATTCAGGTTCGGAGCTGGGAAGTTCCCTGGATTCATGGTATCCAACCGGGGGATAGATATCAATCCCGATAAGATCGAGGCCATGATATCGCCGTGGTGGATAATGTCAAAGCCGTTCAAAGTCTTACTAGGTGCATAGCCGCCCTGGGTCGGTTTAGTTCAAGGTCCTCCGATAAGAGCCATCAGGTCTTCTCGTTATTGAAGAAAAATAATAACTTATCGTGGACCCCGGAGTTCTAGAAAGCTTTGGAAGAAGTCAAATGGTACCTTTCAAGTCCACCTTTGCTTCATACTCTGAAGGCACACGAGAAATTGTACATGTACTTAGCGGTATCCGACACAACGGTAAGTGGAGTCTTAGTCCAGCAAGAAGAAGGTATTCAATTTCCTATATATTATGTTAGCAGGAATCTAGGCGAGGACGAAACAAGGTACCCTCACTTGGAGAAATTGGCGCTCGCGTTGCTAAGTGCCTCCAAGAAGTTAAGTCCATATCATCAATGTCATCACATATGTGTAGTAACTACTTACCTATTGAGGAACATAATGCACAAACCCGAGCTCTCGAGACGATTGGCCAAATGGGACGTGGAAATAAGCAGGTAGGATATTGAATATCGACCCCGAACCACCATCAAATCTCAAATTTTGGCAAACTTCATGGGAGATTTCACACCAGCCTTAATACTCGAAGTCGAAAAGGAATTGTTGTTAACTTCGGGGACCTTCTCGGGGATCTGGACCCTCTTTACGGACGATGCCTTGAACGCAAAGGTGTCCGTACTCGGCATCATGTTGAAGTCGCCCACAGGTAACGTAATTCGACAATCTATTAGAATAGTGAAATTGACTAACAATGAGGTCGAGTGCGAGGCCATGATTACAGGTCTCAAATTGGCTAAAAGCCTGGGGGACGAAGTGATCGAAGCTAAATGTGACTCCCTCCTTGTGTTGAATCAAGCCAATGAGACATTCGAGGTGAAAGATGAACGAATGTGAAGATACTTAGATAAACTACAGGTAACGCTACATTGATTCAAGGAATTGATCCTACACGTGCCTCGAGATCAAAATAGCGAAGCCGATGCTCTGGCTAACTTGGGGTCGTCGGTTGATCATAATGAATTCAACTAGGGAACGGTCATACAACTTATGAAATTGGTAGTGGAAGAAGGCCACATCGAGATAAACTCGGCAAGATTAACCTGGGACTAGAGAATCAAGTATATAGATTACCTGATTTCCGGGAAGCTGCCCTCGGATCCTAAAGAATCGAGGGCTCTACGCATGTAGGCAGCCAGGTTTAGCCTGTCCGAAAATAACACCCTACTAAGAAGAACGTGTGATGGCCCACTCTCCATATGTCTTGGACTGGGAGACACCGAATATGTTTTGAAGGAAGTTCATGAAGCTACCTACGGAACCATTAGGGGGCCGAATCATCTGTTTGTAAGATAATCAAAGTCGGTTATTACTGGATCGACATGGAGAAACATGTGAAAGAGTTTGT
The DNA here is from genome assembly GCA_005239495.1 of Nicotiana undulata. Taxonomy (NCBI): domain Eukaryota; kingdom Viridiplantae; phylum Streptophyta; class Magnoliopsida; order Solanales; family Solanaceae; genus Nicotiana; species Nicotiana undulata. The sequence continues at coordinate 61,837 of ML254340.1, read as the reverse complement.
GCGAAAATGCGGCGCCTGTCAGAGACACCAATGATCTATCAACCAGGGGAATTACTACATTCGGTCTTGTCACCTTGGCCATTCATGATATGGGGGATGGACATCGTCAAATACCTGTCATGGGCTCTGGTAAGGCTCAATTTATATTATTTATGACTGACTATTTTTCTAAATGGGTTAAATCTCAGGCATTTGAGAGGATCATAGAAAAAGAAGTTATTGATTTTATTTTGGACCACATAACATGTCTGTTCGGGATGCCGACCGAGATCGTATGTGACAACGAGAAGCACTTCATCGGCAGCAAGGTAAGCAAATTTTTCGAAGACCATAAGATCAAAAGGGTCTTGTCAACACCCTATCACCCTAGTGGGAATGGACAGGCGGAGTCTACAAATAAGACCATACTCCAAAACCTTAAGAAAAGGTTGACCGTCGCGCAAGGAAAATGGATGGAAATTTTGCCCAAAGTCCTGTGGGCATACCGTACGACCTTAAATTCTAGTACCGTGGCCACCCTGTTTTCGTTTGTCTGCGGTGCCGAAGCACTAATATCGGCCGAGGTAGGAGAACCAAGTCTCAGGTTCTGATATGCGATCGAAAAGTCAAATGGTGAGTCCATGAGCATGAGCCTGGAACTATTGGATGAGAGGCGCAAGGCCGCACTCGTCCGGTTGGGCCCCCCTGAAACAGCAGATCGAGAGGTATTACAACAGGAGAGACAACCTCCGACACATTAATATTGGGGAATTGGTTTTAATCAAGGTAATAGTGAATAATCGAAACTCGAACGAAGGGAAGTTGGGACTTAATTGGGAAGGTCCATATCGAATTATTGAGATTACCGGTACATGTTTGTATAAATTCGAGGAAAGGAACGGTGCACAACTACCAAACAACTGGAACATGACTCACTTAAAACGATACTACTACTAAGGTACAACCTGATTCATTCTTTTTTTCTAAATTGTGAATTGGACTAACACTTGCGGGAAACAACCAAAGAATGATGTAGTTGGTAGTACTGAAAGCACGCGTTGTACTATTTTTCCCTTGAACCAGTTTTGTCCCATATGGGTTTTCCGGCAAGGGTTTTAACGAGGCAACAATGGATGGGGCTAACTTAGATTCGAGGACATATTTTGAATCAAAGACGATAGTTACATTAACAGTATTCGAGCCCTCTCGAAGATCGACCTCGAATACTGGGCGTCATTACCCTCGGGCTATATCTTTTAGAAAGGAAGGAACTCTATGCTCGACCAGTCTAGGCTGGGTAGTTAGGATTCATTGTAAGGGCCAAACGATCAAATGAATCGTGCCCGCGTAGGTCACACCTACCGTAATACGAGCTTTTATACAACCTTGTACATTACGCACAGAAATTAAAGAAGGTTTCAACTTGCTAACAAACAATTTTTGCTTCTTAAAAAGTATCTAGCATAAGAGCTATTCCTACCCGAGAACTATCGAGCGCAAGGGCAACCCCTATCCAAGCCTAAAGGGGTACCCCCACTCGGGGAATGCCGTAGATAATTTCAGACAACTCGGAATATCGAAACCCGGAGGCACAAAACCTATTAGGCAGTGCCCAAACCTAAAAGGCTACGACCACCCCAATAGAGCTCGAAGACGTCTGAAGCCCGTAATCAAAACATAAGGCCTTCAAAATTCCATTTGGTTCAAAGGTTACCCTTGGCAAAATTATAGTATAAAAACATTTAAACAAGCATTTTGGGGAAAGCTCCCGATTATTCCGAGCCCCCACAAGTTTCAAACAAAACTTGCATCGACAAAAAGTCTTGTTCGGACATCAAAAAACAACTTATTACTAAGTTTTATTACGTGCTAAGGAATTTTAAATCTTTGCAATCGAAAAAATGATGCTAAAGGTAATAAGACTTGAAAATTTCCAAAAGGGAAAAAAACCTTATATATACATTCCAAAATGTCTTTACAAAGGCCAAAATAGCCTTAACAAAATAAATGTACAAAATACCAAAACAACGACAAAAATTACTAAATCAACTACGCCTGATCTCCACCAGAACCCGCCTCGTCACCAAAGCCGTTAGGGTCTTCTCCGTCTTTGGGTTCGTCGGAGCCCTCGGAGCCTTCTTGACTCTCGGGTTCAGCAAGCGTCTTGGCCACGGCCTTGAGCCCTTTTTGCCTCTTCGATCTCGATTGATAGGTTAAAACCATAGGCATGGATCTCTTCGAGGGTCTCCCTTCGAGACAACCGCTTCACGTACTCAATAGTTACTTTCAGACGGGCCTCGGCTTCCTTAACATCAGTCCTACACTGGTCCACCATCTCTTCAGCATCAGCCCTGGTTGTTTCTGACTCGGACTTCATTATTTTGGGCTCGTTGCCAAGGGTATCGCTTTCAACAATGGCTGAGCCAGTTCACCTTGGAGATCCTCATTTTTTCGAGCTCGTGCATCGACCTTCTCTTGCGCCACTCGGAGTTAAACCTCTACCGATGCCAGTTGCTCCCATGTGGTCTCCTTCTATGAAGCCAGTCGGTCTATTTTTCCCTTCCAAGCATCAGTCATGGCCAAGAACTCGTTCATTTTAGCCCGAAGTTAGTCGATCCGGTCAATCTTCTATTGAACCTGCGAGGTTTGGTCGTTAGTTGCCATGGCTAAGTCATCACTGCTAACTTCAAAAACCTTTACGTGTTCCACCAAGTCGGCATTCTCCTTCTGAGCCACATCCAGCTTGGCTCTGAGACTCTTGATGACACCTTCGTGTTGCTCGCTAGCTTATACATGTCTCTCTTCTCGGCGACCTCCCTGGCCTCAGCCTCGAGCTAGTTAACTTCAGCCCTGTACCAAAGAAAGTTTTCATGATGGAGTACCGAGGCCTGCACAAAGATAAAATAAAGAAGTCATCATAAAAAGAACTAAGTCAGAGGATGAAAGAGAGTAATGTTACCTTACCCGGTTCAGCGCCTGCCACGCTTTGTTGAACCGGTACGACACATCCACCTCGTTAATTTTTGCCTGGTCTTCTTTGGTTACTAGGCACGAGAGGTAGCCCACTACTTCCATTAGAGTAGAAAGAACTTAGGCATCCTCCAGGACGGTGATGATTATTGACTTCTTACCGCCCGGATCCATACTCGGGGCGGGGAACCGGTTGATTAACGTTGGGCTCGAGTTCAGTCCATCGACCTCTGAAAACGGATCTTTCCTTTGGATTTCCAGGTCTTCCATCCTTGAAAATCCCTCCAAGGTGGACGAGTCCACACCGTCATATAAGGGACGAAGGGGATCGTCTACGCCATTAGCCCATTTGCTAGACCTCTCTTTCCCTTCTCCAAACTCGTCGAGATGGAACTCAGTATAAGAAGGAAACCCTAAAATATATATGACATGGGACGCCTCTTTCAAGGCATGGCCGGCATCTAGGGAAGTCTCAATTCGGGTGCCGCATCGATCTCCATAGTCTGAGGGAGATTTGCCTCGTGGATCTCCTCTTTAAGAGTTGCTCGCTCCTCGAGAGATGTCGGCCCGTGGGTAACACAAAAGGATCGTATTTCTCGAGCTTATCTCTCAGCCGTAAAAGTGAGTCCGAGTCGGGTGCTCGAGAAGCAGAACTTTTCTTTTGCTTATGGGCCAACATTCTCCTTGGTTTCTTCTTCTCTGAGCCCGGGGAGCCCGGAGCCTTCCTTTTCTTCTTTCCTCCTGCTGCTACCCCAAAGCGGAGGGGTTGACGGACAGATCCTCGTCCCCCTACTGAAGTTCTAAGCTCAATGGTCTTAGGCAAACCTGCAAAGGGAAAAATGAAGTAAATAGGGACATTACGATGCAAATAAGAGAGCCAAATGTTACCTATTTGATGAAGGGTCTTACCGTGAGAACGGGCCTACCACCCCTTCCCTCCCCCCCCCCCCCCCCCCCCCGAGAGTTTGTTCCATGATCGCTCGGAATAAGGCATTTGCGAACAAATTCCCTCGGTCCACTCCTTGAGACTCAAACGACAACTGCACCACCACAAATACCAATGAGGAAAGAGGAGATGAAGGTAAAATGGTGTTCAAAGGGAAACTATACTTACGAGATACATTCCACTTCTTGGGGAACTACATGAAATCGGGAGGAACCAATTCTTCGGTCTTTAACCGAATGGACCAATCTCGGTCCTCATCGATGCTCGAGAATGGGGCTTTGTTGGCCCGTCGTGTAAGCTTTATTAGTCCCCCTCGGAAGATTCGGGGACTGTATAGGCAGAGTATATGATCTATGGCGAACCTATGGGACTCGGTCTTGTTCACAAAATAATGAAGGAGAATCACGATCCTCCATAGCGTCCGCGGGCCCGGGGACTACTACGTCCTTACTCATCCAGTTATAGTCCTCTTCGACGACGAAGAGAACGTCTTCGATAATGGAGCATATATACCTTGATACTTCTTCGCCCTGGCCCTACACATATGATGGCTTCTCAACCTTAAAGTCATCGGAATCGAACAACCCTCTGGGACGAACATTTTCAAGGGAGGTTCAACAGCCGGTTCAACGGTAGCCGTGCCAGGAGCGGACCTCTCAAGGGCGGACACATCGTGAGTAGTCTCGTCAATTTCAATGTTCGATTGTGAGGAAGAAGAAACGACTTGTTAGGGAACATATTTGGAAGTCTTCACCATTGTATCTGAAAAAAAGCTTCAAAAATATGAAGAAAGGTTGAAAGATAAAAGGTCTAGTGCGCTGATTTGGGTAAAAGTTAGGTAAAAACTTCCAACTTACTGAGAAATCTTGAAGAACGGAGGTAAAAATATTAGAGTATGAAGAAGGGTAGTGATATCCTGAAGATCCGAAGGTAGAAGCTTGGTCAAAAGGTAAAGAATAAATTAAGGAGGAAAGTATTTATAGAGGCTTCACGCCATTTCGCATTCAGGGATGACATGTCGATGGCTAACATTTGAAGTCATAATGATACCACTGATGGAATGTTTCGGATTCTTTGTCGTTTCTGTCACGGCGTATTGAAGAAGGAATCGAAGTGCATATGTCATTTCTCAACGTCTCCGTAAACTTACCCACCGAGAAACGAGGGGACTACCTGTATAGGGTGAAACCCAGCCCGTCGGACGCCTCGGTTTTTGATGAAGTAAACGAAGCATAGATGTGACTGTAAGGAACCAAAATCGGGGAAAGGAGCTCCTCGAGTCGGGGTTCGGACAAAATACCTACCCGCGGAAAGAATCGGGGCCACGTCCCCCAGGTCTGATTCGAATCCCAAAACTTCGGAGAGCATTACTAGATAATCGAGCACGACTAACAAGGGGCTTTGATCTCCATGACCAGCCGGATGTCACAGCGTGAATCTCGGCACGTATTGGCAGAAAATCACTTATTAGTAAAACAGAAGATATTTACCTTTTTATGGGTTTGTACTTGGGGTAAAATTCCTCTACTATATAAAGAGGAGTGTGACTATTCATTAAAATTACTGTAACATGCATATCAAGGCAATATACTTTTATTTTCTCTGTTACTCAAAGTTCTTACTTTTTTCATCAATTCTTCATTATTGTGAGCCCGGGATCGAAGGCAGGCATTTCATTAAAGTTGTTACTATGTCCGGGATCACACCCCTTAATTGGTTTTACAATTTATTATGTCTTTTATTTGTTTAATCTAACGCAATTTATCATTTGTTTGAATAATTCACGTACCCTTAGAACCACATATAAGCTTATTGTTATCTTTTTTTAGTGTAAACCATTATATTATACTGAAAGTTCACATGTAAAAATTCGAAATCCAGTATATTATGCTGAAATAGTTTTTGGATTTTGAACGGTATTTTTGTTCAAATTTATCTTTACATGAAAAGTGGCTAAATTTCTATTACTTTTAAAACTATGGCTATTTTTCGATTATCACTTCTAAATTGAATTTCGCCCTAAAAGAGTCCTTGTTTAAAGTTCAGACCCAAAAGCGTACTAAACTTCTACGACGGTTTTATACATAAAATTTCAATTAAGTAAGGAGAAAAAAGTAATTGTAATTATTACACTTATTTTGTCTTTTTAAATCCGCTCGGATAGCCAATAAATTCGATTGGATTAGTTAGCAACTGTCGTGACTCGTGAGAGTGATATATGAAAAGGCTGACTAAATGCATAAAAGGGACCAGGACATAGAAAAGGGTAAGAAACCCAGCATTAATTAGTCTTGTGGAAGGAACGAAAAATCTGATTTTAAGTACCAATAATTTTTCTATTCAGATTGAACTTGAAAAATAGTAGAAAGGTCATTGGTGGCATGATCATATCTTGTGTTAAGTCAATTGTATTTAGAAAAATTTGTATGGTCATAAAATGTGACACATCTCCTATGTACAATTTTCTCAAGTGACAAATGATGACGAAGAAAATACAAATATCAGTGGATTAAATTTATAGCTATAATATTGAAAGCAAATTATGCGTTATCCGAGATTATTCTTTATAATAGATGTGCTTTTTGTCTGATATTCAAAATTCTATGTTTAGTTTTCTTTTTACGGCAAAAGTTGCTCTTATTGATCAAATTGTATGATTGTCCCTTTCCATCTATAATAAAATTCTGCATTTTATCATTTCTAAGGACCGTTTAGCCATAAATTTTATCAAAATATATTCAGATTTTTTTGAAAAATACATATTTGGTCATGGATTTTATCTACATTTTAGCAAATTCCAAATATCCAAAATCCCAAAATCAGCTCAAGAACTTGTTTTGACCAAATATATCACTGTTACATTTTTTTAAAATTGCCTCAAATTTTTGTATTTTATAAAAGAACCCACCATTTATTATTTTGTAACAATTATGCTTCGTCTTCTCGATCATATGATAGTGTATTATGTAGTTCATTATAAAAATGATAATTTTGTACTAAATTTGTTTATTCAAGATTATGGTTCGCGATAATATGATGAACGTTATGATAAAGGTCTTGTTGCGCATTTGTGATAGTTTTTAGAACTGATGTTTTATACTTCAACACCACACAAGAGGGGGGTGATTTGTGTGGTGTCCAATTTTTGTGTGCATAGAATATAGAAGGACTTGGTTCTTCTATGTGTTCCTACTACTACTGTTGCGGAATAATAAGTACAGAAATTAAAGAACACAGAGATTTTTACGTGAAAAACACCTGACTCAAAAGGTGAAAAAAACTACGACCTGCTTCCCAGTAGAATTTTTCCAAAACTCTTTACTAAATTAGTGAGCCAAAACTGCATTTACAAAATCTCTTTTGTAAACCTAGGATTACCTCTAATCCCTTGTGGCAAACCAGTTATAGTTGTTTGCGACAAACTTCAAGTTAACTCTAACTTGAAAACACAAAGTACCTATTACAATGCTTCTAGATAAAGTTAAAAAGGTACAAGATAAAATCATCTACTACAAATAAACTAGACTAAAAGACAAACAATTGGAACTGGTTCTTCTAGCTGGTTCAAGTAGCTTTAGGTTCGCAAACTCAAATTTCACATGAACTACTTGCAAAACTACCTTGCTATTTTGCTCTTAATTCTTGCTTAACCTCTGCTTTTATGTGTACCTGTACAATAAGAACATCATGCAATATATAGGGTTAGTAGATAAATAATTAACCAGAGTTCTAATGCTACTCTTCCTTCGTGAAGTGTTCTAGTCAATCTCAACTCCTAAATTCCTCTTTATCTTAGATACTATTCTTATTGAGTAAGGAGTCCTTCTCCTTATCGTTTTTGCAATCTTTTCGAGCTGGAAATATCTTATTCTGCCAGAATACGCTTATCTTCTGCATGTGCATCTCATGTGCTTTGATGCTTCCTGTGTCTATGTCTACCAGTGATGGACCTGGTTCATTTCCGAGTTCTTTTGTCAATCTTCAAAACCTGACAAACTTTGTGCGTCCATAAGCACTTATCATGAAGAACCAGGGTCATTAGTTTATAAATATCACTGTTCATAGCACAACCATTTTCTCCCCTTTTGGCATCACCGGAAAATCGCATAAAGATGTGTGAACCCCAAATAGTTAAAAATCACGCATGGCCACTGGGGAAACTACAAATGCATTCATGGATTAGTCAGCAGTAATCAACTAAACAATCAAATAAGTATGGAATAAGAATAAGAGCAAAAACAACAAACTTCATTGATAGAGAATATGATTCTGCCACAATCCACAAAATGAAACAAAAATAGTTAAAACATGAGCAACAAAAAGAAAACATCCCGAATCTGCGTCCCTGAAAGTTCTAGGCAGGCTAGGCAATTAAGTCTTGGATGAACTGGGGGCTTGGGTTTTGGTTTGGAGAAGGTGCAACATATCTTGAAGAATTCCCTTTTTCTTCTCCATTTTCCTTTGTGAGCTCAGTTCTGAGAGTATCTCTCTCAGATTCTACCTCAACCAAACGAGTCTTCTGCCTTGCTATCTCAGAATCCTTTTCCCTACTCTCCTGCACTAGGGCTCTGACCTTGCTGTTGACAAGTGTCTTTTTCGATAAATCGGGTTCATTCGGAATGGCATGAATCTCAAAATCACAAGCAAGAAGAGCATTGATCCCAAATTGGTCTTTGCTTGTGGCCATCTCCCACTTCTTAAGTGGCACCTTATAGTGAGCAAGAACAGTAGTAAGGATGAAGCCATAGGGAGTGGCATGGGCTTTGGAGTCGTTGATAACCCTGTCTAAAAGATGAATGATGAACCTAGGCAAGTTAATCTGCCTCCCACTATCCAGACATTCCATCAAGACCAAGTCCATGTGGTTGGCAATATACCTCATTTCCTACCTGGGCAACACACACTTGTTGATGAATTCAAATAACACCTTGTGGGGTGGCTTCATTTCACTCTTATAAACTGCCTTGGGCTCACTTTCTTCTTCATTATCACTGAATTTCCTAGTGATAGCCAAGGCAGTTGGAAGAGAGTCCAGACATGGCCATTTCTGCCTTTTATAGTCATCATAACCTTCAGAGGGTATACCAAGGATTTCACCCAGCTCTTTAGCATCAAACGAAACTTGAATCCCTTTCACCGGGCTAGTGACTCTGTTGTCCTTCACCTCGGAATTGGCCATGAATTCCACAATCTTATTTCTTGCCAGCCTTCCATCTAAGTCAAGGACCATGTCATTCCACCCCTGTACCTCAAGTTTCTCAAGCAGCAGGATCATCCCTTCTTCCTCTAAGTCCTTCAAAAGTCTCTCCTTCAAGATTGTTCATTTGCCAAACTTGGCCAGCTTGTCCTTTTCACCATCATACTCATCCTCCTCTTCATCACTCCATTCTTCCTCCTTAGTAATTTTCAATTTCTTGGCTTTCACTGCACACCTGGTTTGTTTAGCCAAGATAGAGGGGTCAGTAGACTTAGAAATAGATGAAGACTTCTTTGAGAAAGTCTTGGATTTCTTGGGCTTATGGGTCTGAACATCTACCTCAACTGTCACATTTTAACTTTGATGAACCAGGTCCATCTCATCCACTTCAGCAGCCTCAACCATGTTTTTTCCCCTTTTCCACTCTTTTATTCTTACTCTCCTCTAAAGCTCTCTGCAACTCCTCCTCGCTTTGCTTTAACTTTCTTTTTGTAGTTCTTCCTCGTGGGAGAGGGATTTCAGAAGTCTTAGAAGGAGCAACCTTCCTTTTCTTGTTGGCTCTTGCTGTGCCGGGGGTTGTTGCTTTAGGATTTATTTTCTTCTTGGGTTTGTAACAGTCATCTATCTTTTTCAAGAGATCAACCAGTGTTTCCTCAACAGAGGGACCAGGTTCATCTGTTTGCTTTCCAAGATTCACTATCCCTTCAGCGGCTTCTCCCAATCCACTTCCCCCTTCTTTCTTGATACTTTCTTCCACCTTTTTTTGGCTCAGCTCCAAAGATAGCCATTCTAATAGTTTCAGAGGTGGGTGAAGAATCAGCCACTTCTTTCCCTTTTCCCCTCTCACTACTCCGTACTCCCTCACTCTCCTTTTCTTTTTCTATTTTATTTTTACCTTCTCTCCTTCTTGTCTCAGGCATTTCCACATCCACCACAGACCCAACCAGTATGAACCTATTTTCTAGATTTTCAGCAACCTCATAGATGACCCCAGAATAAGGGTTTGGGACAGATGTTACCTACTCAGAAGCGGAAGACCCAGTTTCTTTCCCCTCAGTCGCCGACTCGAAAGAGTCATCAGAATTTTGTGAGTCTTGGGCTTGGCTTGCTTGAAGCTGGGCATTTAATTTTCTTGAGAGTGCACCGCTAGTCACTATTTTTCGAGCAAGCATTTTTACTCTCCTTCTCCTAGGTTGGGAGTAGTGCTGGGTTGTGGGGTAGTGGAAGAAGAGGAAGGGGTAGGGGAGGGGGAGTACTAGGATTATCGTTGTGGTTAGTAATTTTGAGTATGGTTATGTAAGGGAGGGGATTTCTTGAATGAAATTTGAAGGCAAAGAGAAGAGAGAAAGTTTCGACGGTTTTCAGAAATTTTGAGGGATTCGCAAGAATGATGTTGGGGGATTTAAAGGAGGTGAGTAATTAATACACAACGGCAACTTTTTGTAGTCAAATAGAAGTCTAATCATCCTGAAATTTCAGTTTGAATTGATGGTTAAGGCTTCACTAGAATCTAGGTATTTTAATTTTGTGAGGATTCTTGTTGAAACGGAACTGGTTCAAATTTTAATTTGATAGGTTTTGGATGATTTTTGACATGGTTAGAACTCTGCTCATGATTTAAATATTAGTATTTCAAATTGTGCAGAGTATAGAAAACATACCTCGCTATTCAGATGAACAAGCACTGATGAACTAGGTTCTTCACTAAGAATCCTCTTGATTATGCCTCAATTTGCCAAAATAGAGAAAATTTCATTAGAGACCAGTGATTCATATTAACACATGGAACATGAGTTTACTATCTGAGAAAAGATTAATCTAGTTATTTACACAAATTTCAGATTTTCTAACCAAAATTCATTTTTCATGTACATTCTGAATTGGTTCAACTAGGTGATCTTAATCATCCCTAAGCATCATGCAAAGACTCATCAACATTTTTAGGTTCAATAAGAGATAAGAAGACATCAAAATCACAAAGATTCTGTAAAGAAGATCTGGTTTTGATTCCAGAGGTTGGATCAGTAATGATGTTCTCAATAGGATGAGAACTTTGATAGAGATGTAGGGTTTCACAACCAACTGGTTACCCCTTGATGTTCCTTCAATGTTTTATTGTTGTGGAAAAGATTCAGGTACATGCTCCACTGAAGTTTGAAAATTATTTCTTCTTTGTTCTATTCCCCCTGTCATGTTGCCCCGCATGGATGAACCTGCTCCTTCCTCCAGTGTAGATTCAGTGTGGGTTGTGGTTTCATTTAAGTTTCTAACCAGCCTAATTGCTTCATCATCATGTTCATGTTGTTGATACCCAATTTTTCCCTCATATTTTTTAAATATACAGATATACTTTCAAAATAGTACATATGCATCATCATTTGATTTACAAACACATTATAAGCATTATTCATAATTTTCTATAATTTTAAAGGTTTTTAAATCAATTCATTCCTACATTTTACGATATAAATAATCATTAATTGCATCACAAACTTTTTTTATAATGATTTTATCACCTAAATTCATCATTTACATCCATATCAGGCTTTAAATATTTTTGGTACATTTATTATAATTACGTTTGCGTTTTTAAGATTAAAATTGCATATTTGCAATAATAGCCCATATATACTTATAATTACTTTATTTTTTCAAAAGATCACTTTTTATATTGTTAAATAGTTGTCATTAATCATTTTTATTCACAAATAATATTTTTACTATTTTATTTATTATTTTTACGAATTATTTATTAATTAAAATATGTATTTAATTAATACCCTAATTTTCTAAACCTATTTCGGACCAACCCCGGCCATACCTAAATACCTAGCTCAAATATCTAACCCAATATCCCCAGCCCAAACCAATAACCCCTTTAACCCAAAAAACCTGGTCGGTACCCATTTTATCCAACCCGCCCCATTCACCTTTAATCCCAGTCGTTGATCAACGGCTCCCGCTCACCCCATCTCCTTAATTATCTAAACCCGCCCAAACCCTAGCCATTTTCACCTACCCGCCGCCCCTAAATCCTCTCTACTCTCCCCCCTCTGAAGAACCCTAACCCTATTCGTCACACCCAAAATTCTCTCTCCTAATGTCTCTTCTAATGGGGCTCCCTTCCTATTTACTTATGATATCTTTATATTTTCGTTACTGGTTAGTTCTCTATGGTATCACATAGTACTTGACTAAACATGGTAAGTACTACTCTGATTCTGTCTGATTGACTTTCATCTCTTGAATCTGGACGATATTCCGTCTACACACGTTTATTCTACACCGTGCGAGTCCGGTTCTGTCTATATTTTGATGATTCTGACTTACCTTAAAACTAGGGTTTACAGATTTTCTTCAAATCGAACCTAAACTGGTTCGAGTCTTTGATTTTTGGTGTTTTCTTGTCTATATTTGTCATATTATGTGTGAGTTTGATTTTCCTTGTTTAGATTCTGCCGATTTCTTTCCACTTGCCTTAAGAGTTAGAATTTTCTAATCTTGTTTCTTAATCATTTTGACTCACTGATTTTGGTGTTATTTGTGTATCTATTCATCTCTGTGTGTGAATATTCTGTTAATACTTTGTTTTCCTAAAATTAGTGTTTGATTTACACTTTTCCTTATTTATTTGCTCGATCTTTTTCACTATATAAACCCCTCCACTTTCCTCTTTAGGACAGACCTAGAATCATTATAATCTCATTAAAAACTTAAAGCTTTGCTCTGTGGTTGCTTTTCTATCTTGTGTTATCTCTAGTTCTTGGCCGGCTGAAAGCCAAGGCCAGAAATTCTAGTTTCTCACTATTGTGGTGTTATTCTTGTTTTTCTCGCTTAACTGGTGAGTTATTGTACCTTTGTCGTTTCATTCTTTTGTATTTGTGACTTGTCTATGAGGTCTAGTGTGCTTAGGTCTATTTGTTTAGCACGATTCTGTCAACTTTACGCGTGTTTAAGTCTCTTTAGTTCTCTAGTTTCACTTAATGTTGTTAGTTCGGAGATTATTCATGCTTGGTTTTAATAATATGAATCCTAGTAAGTGTTTAGCCTAATACCTTCTTAAAATGCTTCCTGTATGCAGTTTTCATAAGCACTTGCATTGAATTTTTTAAGGTAATCTCTTATGTTAACAGAAGAATACCTATAGGTTATACAAGTTCACCTGCTCTGAATCTTTGCAATGTTTGCCTTGATGTGTTTGAATTAGTGCTAAGGCCTTTTATGTCACCTATGTGCCCTGATAATCTGTCTTTTAACATGTCTTTAGTTCATTGGATTCCATACTCCTTCAAGTGATTGCTTGACTCTAGGGTACTTATCAGATTTATGTTTTTCTACCACGCCTAAATGTTATTTGTTTCCTGATGTGGGTAAAAAAGGTTTGTCCTTGATACTGCCATGTGCACTTAGCATAATTAGACCTTTCAGGCTTTAACTTGTTAAGTATGATACACTTGTGTATAATAAACCTTTTTAAATCCTGCCAACTTATTTTCCTAACTCTTTCAATGTAATTTTGCCTATGTATATAAGTTTTGCTGTCCTTTTTGATCAATTACTCTTTGTTTTTGAACTCTGCTATATTTGCTTCATAAAATCAAGTATATCTTTTCAAATTTTGTCCCTTAGCCATTGCCTACTCTTTTATGTGTTGCATATGCTATCCCAAATCCACATTCTTAGTTGGCTGAAAGCCAAGGCCATTTAGGTTTTGTCCTTGATCTCCCCAGTGTGAGCACTACTCGGGGTCCATGTGAGCACTGCTCGGGGTCCATGTGAGATCCTTGTGAAATCTGACACATTGGGGTTTTGTTTCTAATCTCCCTTGAACTGTTTCTGATCATTTTCTCTAGTGTGAGCATTTCCCTGGGTTCTTCAAGCCCTTGGAAACTCTGACACACTAGAGATTTGGGTTCTGTGTGCTTACCTTTGGAATATGGGTGAATCATTCACCACTGGTTATTGTGTATCTATGAACATGAGCTTTGGAGCTATTATGGGTTGAAGGCCTAAGTTGTCCAGGTGTATTTGGGCATCTTGTAGGCTTTCTATAGTTTAACTTATCTTTGTAATTTATTCATTAACTTTGGTCTGTAATAATTCTGTAATAACAATTCTGGGTTATTTAGTAAAATTGGGAAGGGGTTCTTATTTTCATTCGCAAAGTTGGGTAGAAATACTGCCTATAGGTTCTCTACTGTGTTGTTAGAAATCCTGCCTGTAGGTTCTGTATTGTGTCGTTGTAATCGTATGTTAGAAATCTTGCCTACATGTTCCGTATTGTTTTGAAATAGTATGTTAGAAATCCTGCTTGTAGGTTCTATATTGTGTTGAGATTGTATGCTAGAAATTCTGCCCATAGGATTAATACTATGGTATGTTAGAAATCGTGCTTTTAGGTGTATTAATTTGTCCGGTAATTATGTGTTTGCAGTCATGCCCATAGGATCAATACTTGGTTTAATTATGTTCTGGTCCAATGTGTGTAAATTCCTGCTTGTACACTGTCCAAATTATAGAAATCGTGCCTATAGGATCCAAAGTTGTTTAAATTGTAGAAATCATGCCTATAGGATCCAAAACTTGGTCAAATTGTAGAAATCATGCCTATAGGTTCAAACTAATTTAATTGCGGCCCGTTATCCATGAATGTCCAAACTCTGTACTGTTGTCCCCATTAGAAAACATGCTTATAGGGCTAAAATAAATAATTCTGGACATATTCCTATAGCCTTCCATTATTCATTATCGCCTAAAGCGCCTAGATGCTATGTCAATAGGCTTAATCATATTGTTATAAAATTAGTAGGCAAATTTATTTAGGTTCTAATAATCGCATTAAGAAACTGATCTCATTTATAACTGCTCGTTTGTTCAACATCACATAGATATCATACCTACAGGATTCTGCAATTAATAAAACCTTCCAATGCTAATCGTTTGCGTGCATTTGCTGTTCATATGTGGAGGCTAATTTGAGCCCATACTTGTCTCTATTTGAAAGTCCTAACAATTTTGTATGTCGCTTAGTATTTTTTAATTTTGAGCAACCTAGGTCAAGTCCAGAATAATACAAAGATAGAGGTCCCAATGCCTCCAGGACGATAGGTAGGGGACGGGTAGTGCCCGCATAGGGTACGGTTTAGAATCAACTAGTGCGCTTAACTTAAGTATAGTAATCAGATAGCAGGAGATGATAGTCTTTGTCCGCTGAATAATATGAGTAACACCCCTGTCTTGAGGGAGTTACGAAGTATTATTTATGTTGCACGGGGTGATCCTATAAGCTAAAAAACTTAGGAACCCCAATCCCTGTTAAATAATTCCTTCGCTTTCTTTATTAGACTAATTCACATAAGTTAAGTTCGGCCGGGGCCCACCGTTGTGGACCTCGAGGGGTTCCTAACACCTTCCCCTCGAGGTAATTTGAGCTCTTACCCGATATCTGCTGATGCAAACTGGTATAATCTCAGTTATTTGCAATAGGTGCCCTAACGCAATTCAGTCCGTTAGATGGCGACACTCTAAATAATCGATTCCTTTCCCTTATCAAAAAAAGGGTTGTCAATGTCGACAGCATGTCGACTCTGCTGGGGATATCTTTAGGCTCTTACCATAACGAACTTGTTTTGTGAATTAGTCTTTCTTGATAAGCGTGTCTTTATTAATCTGCTAATACTTGCGCATCCCTTTCCCATTTTCCTTTTATATGGACTTATTTGTCGTCCTTTGTTTTATTTGGCTTCAACATTATGCCCACTAAACTCCCTCTTTCATCATGTCTTTCTCATTTTATTGTTTTTTTCTTTGTAAACTAACTCCTTTCCTTGTTTTTATTTCTTTTCTGTCTTTACAATTATTAAATACTGCATTTTATTATTTTCATCATGCAAATACTTGACAACGTGTTATTTTTCCTTTTGCATAAATACATGCTCAATATCATATTCCACTAGTGTGTAATTAATACCATAGCGGCACTTGATGAGTGTCCGTGCTTGTAAGGCCCCGGAAAATTTTGATAAGTAATTTAGGATTTCGGGGTGCCAGATAGGCTAATTGTAATATTTTATTTGCTATAAATAAGATGTAAATAAATTGGATATGGTAAATAAGGGTAAGAGTCAAATTGGAAAGTTTCATAATAGGCTAAACTCCAAATTAGTTTGCACAAACCCACCCTTTTAAACGAGGTATATATATATATATATATATATATATACATGTACGATTTTTTAAGGACCTGTAGAGAAAAATCATTAACTGAAATGTCGCCCAGTTAGATTCCTATGTTATTGTAACTCTAGAAATTTCCGCAGTACCCTGCAGACTTTGAGGAAAAAAAATTCGTAAAGGGATGCAGATATGCGGTCCACTATGCGATCGCAAACCTGCTTTGCGGACCGCATAATGGCCGTAGAGTAGGGTAGGAGACTGCTCAATTTGAGGGTAGTTATGTGGTGCATTATGCGACCGCATAACTGTTATGCGATGCATTATGCGATCGCATAACCGGACAGTTGGGTCCCCCAATTGAGGCCATTTTTGCGACAAGTTTGCGGGCCACATTTCCGTTTTGCGGTCACATATGCGACCGCATAGTTGAGTCGGAGCACACTATTTTCTTAATTTTAAACCCGACCCCAAATCAATATAAGGCATTTCCCCAGCCATTTTAAGCATATTTTTTGATGGTTTAGAGTGAGGGAAAGGGGTCATAGAGAGAGAAAGTGGTCTTCATCAATTGTTCTTCAATCCTTGCCTAAACACCTTGAAGATTAACAAGGAAAACACACTAGGTCTTCATCCTTGAGGTAAGATTCTACACCCTAACCTTTAATTTCGAATTTTAACTAAAGATGGGTAAATATGAAGAAAGTTCGTGGGTATTGGAGTTGTTACCTTGCTTTCATGTGTCATCAACGGGTGTAGGAACATTGTTGAACTAAACATGTTTGGGGATGGGTTGAATGTTGATTAAATCCTCTATAAAAAGGACCTTAAAGACTTATTGCACACCTAATGTTTGATGGAACGCTCAAACAAGCTAAGAATATGAATGTCTTCCTGATTGTGTTCAATTTTGTTATATCTCGAAATAGATTGAGGTTGATAGGGACTCCGAATTATTGTAGAGTCTAAAGGAGCGCAATTAAGGTATGTATGTCTAACTATAATCTTCATAGAATGAACTCGTTGGTGCTCAAATATACGATATGAGTCCCTTGTTTGATTCTCTAAAGAATTGGTGGGTTCGATGTGTTAAGTTGGAAAACTCTTGCTTCCATATTGTTCTAAGCTGCTACCATGTCACTATGCTATTTGAAAATATGAATTATTATTATCATGCTCTTTCCTTTATTATGTGTACAAATCCTTATATGTTTTGGTTCTAGTTGATATGAAATATGAGTATATGAAACGGTTAAAGAGAGGAATGTAACACAAATGGTTAAATATGCCCAAGTGCCAAGAACTGTATAATAAATGATGGAAAGATTTGTGAACCGAATAATTAAATTGATATAGTTATGTCCCATAGTGAGATGGCTTAGCCGATCGGGCCGAAATCGAACTCCATGTTGTACACATGGTGGGAATTGCATCGAAAATATGATATTGGTAATGTCTCACTGTTTCAAGTGAGATGGCTTAGCCGATCGGGCCGAAATCGAACTCCATGTTGTACACATGGTGGGAATTGCATCGAAAATATGATATTGGTAATGTCTCACTGTTTCAAGTGAGATGGCTTAGCCGATCGGTCCGAGATCGAACTCTGTGTGAAAACGACATGGTGGTAATTATGAAACTATGATGTTGTAATGTCTCACTTGGGATGGCTTAGCCAGTCGGGCCGAGATCGGACTCCATGTGAAAATGACACGGTGGTATTATAAAATTGTGGAACTTGGCTTTAAAGGACTACTATTCAAAAGATGGGATAACAGATTAAGAAACCATGGTAATCCTTGTTGGTGTTCCTCCTATATCTGTGAAATGTTATTTGATGCTTCTAACTGCATTACTACATGGTTGATGCTTGTTGTATTTAGAGTAGAGTTTGTTCATACATACTAGTACTATTCAATGGTACTAACGTCCTTTTTGCCAGGGGCGCTACATCTTCTTATGGATGTAGGTGGTTCCTTAGCAGGCAGGCTGATTCGTAGCTAGCAGCGTTTCCTTTCTCTTGCCACAACAATCTTGGTAAGCCCCATTCTTCCCGAGGTGAAGTATTGGGCATGTTGTTCCACTCTTGTATTAGTGTTAATTTCTGTATTTTGAGGTATTAGCCGGAGCCTTGTTGCCGACATTTCCATATTTTCCACCAGTTGTATTTAGAGGCTCTGTAGACAGGTTGTGGGTGGTGTCGGGTATTGGAACTAAACCAAAAATATTGGTGTTTGGCAAATATGTTTTTCCTCGTATCTATGTAATTGTAACATTTTGGATATTATGGTTGAAACTGTTAATGAAAAAAATAGAAGTTAATGAAATATTTATAAAGTGTGATTAATAGAGTTTATCTACTATATATTCATAAATTAGATTGGGGTAGAATGAAACCTAACAGGCTTGCTCAGTCGGGTTTACTCGGTTGAGCGCCGGTCTCACCCCTCGGTCTTGGGGCGTGACTAACTTGGTATCAGAGCCTATGGTTTTGGAGTGCCCTAGGATGTCTCGGAGCCGTGTCTAGTAGAGCCCTTCTTATCGGTGTGTTGTCGACCACATCTATAATTAGGGGTCTACTACTTGGACATTTAGGAATTTCACCCTTCTTTGATACTCCAATCGTGCGATAGAGCTCAAGATAGGGAGTTAGTTTTCTCTCCAAGACTTACTCTCAATATGAGTGATCTTGATACCATAATCCGCGAGTTTGAAGCCAATAGGAGGGAATGATCCCACAATTGAGTCCGAAGGAGATTGCCCAAGGGCTTGTTAGGAGAATGTATTGAGCCGTGGAGAGATTGGTAGAACCTATCGCTAAGAGAGGAGTACCCTTGTCCCTATTAATGTCACTGCACCTCCAAATCCTATAGTATATCGGTATGGTACCAACGTACGTTGCGAATGTGGAGTCGAGGGGCATCGATTAAGTCGTCGCCCTATAAACCTAAAGTCTTTAAGTCAGTCACTCCTTGGTGCATCCTCATGGACAACACCCAGTTTCTACTCGCTATGTATGTACGTCTGTAGTGGGTAAAGTTCTCATAACCATTGTCTTGACAAGATATTGAATCACAAAATATTGCATGTGTCTACTCTCTGAACGATATCCGCTATTTCGTGATCCCACTCCACCACAAGTCCTTTTATTTGCGATATTTTATGACATTGAGCTCTATAATCATGTCCTTGAATTGAGTTGTAACTATAGAATTACTACTTCCCTCATGCCTTTCTAGACTCTCAAACAGGGACTATACCCGAAGGATTACTTACCGAATGAATGGATGGACAATTATCATATTGTCGTACAAAATAAAAAGATACTTTCTCTCGACCTTTTATTCTTCTATATTCAAAAGCCTAGGCCATTTTTCTTCGAGTTTCTGCTTCAATCTTAATGTTGACATAGTAGCATTGTGAAGATCTTGCTTTGTTTCATCATCATCTCGAGTATGGTAGTGCCCTCGCTTAATCTTTGCTGAGACTTTCATTTTTGGCCTAGTGGTCGGAATTGGCAAGATTTTCATTTGCTTTGGCGAGTTCTCCCGCTTCTCTAACAGGTTATTTTCTAGATTTGGTCTGCTCAATTATTTTTGACATTACTAAATCTCCATCGAAGCTGGGCTCTGTTGAGCCTCTATGTAGCTGGACCATGCTACTTATTCTTGTGGTTCATCTTATTCTTGAAAGTTTTTCTTCTTCTAGTTGTAAGGAGGACGAGCATTTTCGCTCCTCTTTTGATTTGCATGATACTTGCTTGAGTGCCTCTATATGTTAATTGCTTTATGTTGCTACGAATTCAACAGATTTTGATGTTTGTAGTGGCTCCACTAGCCGTGAAGCCATTGAGTTTACTCTTAAGACCTCAAGTTCCCTTTTTGTTAATTCCTCTGACATAGCCGGCCTTCCCCTAGTTGTTGTCCCATTTCTCAGTTTCAGATTCGGTGGCTGAAGAAAGAACAAAATTGTGTCCTTGGCATCTAGAAATAAAATTTCCTTTATCAATGGTAATCCACCCAAATCCTTTACCAATTCTGCCGAATTCACACAATGGGATAGATGTAGCAATACCTTTATTTTCTGGTTAACTAGTTTTTGGCCTTTTTATATTACTGAGACCTTCATTATTTTGATATAACTAAATTAGGATATGAAATTGTGGGTGGCCTGGGGCAAGTCAATCCATCCTCTCACTTTAGATATGAATCTGCTTCATTCACTATCAACTATATTATCCCTTCTCAATCATATCCCCCTCAGAGGCACGATCCTTCAAGGTTGAACTTTGACCCAGAAAGAGTAGCTCTGTTTTGAAAATACTTCAAAATATCTGATCATTGGATAAATAAATTCCATAAATTATATGGGTTCCCACCTCATTTTAACTTCGTCACTGGTTGAGAGTATGCCGCAATTGTTGAAATTGAGTGATCTTCCTCCAATGATGGATCATCTATGCATGTGCTAATCCAACAATTCTCTTCTCAGCCTAACTCTTGCTTTTAGTTTTGGGTTCACCAAGGAGAAATACACCTAGTAACACATTCATATGTCAAGCCTTTCTCTCGGCCAAGTCTTATTGCATCTCCCCGATTTGGCTGGTAATAGCTGGTTTTGTAGAAGGGTGCTGTAATACTTCATTGTGAAGTAGAGTTGCTAAAAATAGTTGGTTTTTTGAATTCAGGAGCTATACGCCATGTGACTACATACCGAGATCTCCACTCTAAAATTTAGCTTCTCGTAATCCCTTATATTATCACCCTTCCTAGTGGTTACAATGTAAAGGTCATTCTTATAGGCTCTCTCACCTTCTCTTCATTTACCTTGCATCATGTGTCATTTCCCCATATTTTCCAATACGATATTATCTCAATTTCTCGACTAGTTATCCAACTATATGATTTGATTTAATTAACCTCACTTTTATGCAAAGCCCCCTGAGAGTGGGTAAATCTCCCTTTACTACGGACTTCTAATGTCTTCAACTCAATTTAAGTGGTTGATTCCAAATGGTGCTCTTTAGTTATGCTGCCTTACTATCCATTTCATCTAGTAACTCTCATTATAAATCTAATTTCACGCTTTATGGCATCAAATAGGATTTCTCATGGCATCAAGGATTGGTACATGTTCCTTTTGTTAGAATAAAAGATATTGCTTGTGTTCCTTGTAGGATTTTCTTCTAAACAATCATCTACCCTCTCTGCTTGTCCCTGTGACTAGATAACTCACGTTACGTTTCTCCGATTAGTGCATTGAGACTTCTCACCCTTTTGGACTTATTCATATGGGCACTTTGAGGCCTTATTCTACACCTACTCATAACGGTTTTAAGTACCTTCTCACCGTTGTTGATAGTTTTTCTAGGGCTACATGTACTCGTCTCGTAGGTCCTAAAAGTAATGATTTATCTATACTTCAAGCTGATAATTCCATGGTTCGAACTCAATTTTAGATCAAGTGTGTCCCTTTTTCAAGTCTTAAATGGGTCGGATTGGATGGGCTACGTGGCCTTCTACTCACTCGGCTTCTAGGATTATTGACAACGTCATTGTCATGTGTGGAGGATTTTGCTACCCCTGGTATTCCACCGCCTTAGGGAGGGTAGGAGTGTTAATTGTCTTTCTTCCCGGAGCGTGATGTCAACCATTAGAATCCCTCCAACCAATACATGATTACACCCCTATGTTAAGATGTCCTAGCTATGTGGTTTCACCCATAAGAGGGTTGACATTAGACGCTTCCAGATTTTTGCACATACCATAAGCACACTGATTTGGAGGACCAATTGTCATACCTCTACTGGTCCTCTACAAGATCAGTTGTTGAGAAAGGTTAAATTATTGGGAATTATGATAATTTCATAAGTGGATGACTTCTTTTTCATCCCAATGCGCTTGTGGCATAGTGTCCTTTTGTCGCTTATTGTTAAGGAGTGAAATCAAATTCTCTATATTTCTTTTGTGCCATCGATCTCACCTATGTTACAAGAGTCTTACCACTTGAGATCAACTAATTGCCTTACACTCAGGGACATGATTGTTGTATCATACTTGACAACTTCTTTTAAATCTCAAGATCACGTACATAGTATCCACCTCATCTAAGAATAATAGTTACCTCTATGCTTCATTTATCCGATAATTGATGTCGTCACCAGGATTAAACCTTGTCAGTATCGTTAGTAGAAATCCTCGTGTCTCTTAGAATATAACCTCATGAATGTACTCTACTCAGCACATTAATGGATTCCTGAATAATTCCATCCCAATCTTGAAATTTGTTGTTCCTCGTTGTGTTAGACCTATTTTGTATTGAAGGTTCAAACATGTCAAAGAGGGAGCATCACCCTATGATCACATATATTCGATAGGTAATTTTATGGTTAATTTATGATAGCACATCTCAGAGTAATCGTTGAAGGTCACCACATGTTTAGTTTGGGTGTTCGCGTGGAGATTTAGAACTTTGGAGGGTGAACAAGTGTTATGTTGATTGATAATGAAGGGTACATAAGTGCTGCACTAGGAGTATGATGTTTCCCCGTAGCTGTTCCTCATGTATTTTGTGCTTCTAAAAATAAGTGATTTATTTTAATACTAGTTGTTAGGAAATAGATGCCAGGTGTGAGTTAGGAAACTGAGATGAGAGCAAATGATAATGGGTTAGGAAAACCGAGCAGTGGCGAGGTCGGGGTCTCGAGGTGGCCGAAGTCGGGCCTCGAGGTCGATTTAGTGTGCTTAGTGGGCGACAATCGATGAAGGACTAACAATTCTAAGGGCCTCGAAGGGGGGCTCTTTCTGATTAATGATGAGCAATAAATGAAGAGCAATAATGAAACACAATAAATGTAAGCAATAAATCAATAGAGAGACAAGGGAATATGTTTGAGTTAGAGAGCAGAGAATGTTCTTGTTCTTATATTCAATAGCATGTGTGCAAGAAATTATAAGGGTCCCCTTTATATAGGAGGGGGGAATACCAATATAGTACATAAACATTTATTACAAAGATACGTAGTTGGTACATCTATTTAATGTCACGTTACGGACTTGTACTATTCTTGCAGACCTAGTCAACCCTAACCACGTGCCTTTTGGGAGTTTCCCGCTTGTCCACGACAACCACCGATTTGCACTGCCCCATGGTCGAGCATAGGGAACCCTCAAGGTCGAACCTCTAACTGTGACTCGAGCCTTCTGAAAGCGGACGGTGGAAAGCCATAAAATCGGTCTCTCTAATTTTAGTCGTATACAGATAGTCCCGCATTTCTTAGAGTGAAATTATTAGAAACGGTCTTGAACTCTTGCCTCTTTAATACTTTCATCATGACGTCTGCCCCGTCAGAGCATTAAATGATATGACTCAAAGGCTGTGTATAGGTCGCTTTCAGTACGCTTATCGAGAAGCCCATGAACCGTTTTGGTTCGACTTTTCAGCTTCTCAAACTTTTCCCAAATGGCTTCTATAAGTACCTCATTGTATGTCATTCATACTTTTACAACGTCTTCAAGTTTTTAGATCTAAGTTTATCATCTTCTGCATTCATCTTCTCTTTGTGCTTGCTTCTTCATCTCCATTCTTAGAAACTTTGTTTTAGTTATGGCAAAGACTTCTAAAACGGTACCCCAGAAAGAGGGCACCACTTATTCCTCACGCCCGTCCAAGGGGAAATCAAAAACACCCCCGAGTATTGAGCAATGTATTACTGGTTCCTTCGATGACATTTCTGATTTTACCATCAATAAGCTTCCTTCTACACTGGGCCGATGCGAGCCCATGTCCCGACACATCAGTGTGGTAACAAAGGTGGAGAGAGTAAAAGCGGACTGCCGCTGGGGGGAGGCAGTACAAATAGAAATCCCCAAAGTTGAGGAAAGAATAGTGACACACAAAGGTGGCTTCCTTAGTGTATACACATACCCTTTCACTCTAGGTCCCGTATAGTCTTCTTCCCCATCGATAGACCCGGTGATTCTTGACTTTTTCCGCCAGTATCGACTGACACTCGGTCAAATATATCCTTCCTTCTAAAGGATTGTATATGTGCTCCAATATTTCTCCAACTGGGTCGAGGGAATGACTTTCACCCTCGACCATTTGATAAGGGTTGTATAGCCCTCGTCTCTTCCGAGGGGGTTTAATTAAGCTACAACATCGGTCTGCGAAGATGTTCTTTGCGAGCATCGATGAAGACAAAGACGTGGATGGATGAGCTGGTTTGTCAGAGTAAGGACCTCAAACATCATTCATACTGAAAGGATGCCATTCACAGAGGAATGGAACATGAGGCGTGAGAATCACTACCTCGACTATATTTTATTGCTCCTTCTTCTTCTTCTGAATTGATTTTCTTTTGATCATCCAGCCACCATTTGGTTCCCCGGCGCGGTCCAGGACCTCTCGGGATGGATCAAACGTTTAGACTCGGTTTTTCCATACGGCAAGCGTGCTTGGCGTGATTTTGCCAAGACGCGATGGCAGGCCAAGAACCACGTAAGACCCTCTCGCATCATTTCCATATTTCATATAAGGGTTCTTTGTGGTGGTAAGCTTAAAACATCGTACCAGTGCAGGCCTCGGGGAAGCCGTGTCGATGAGACCGACTCCTCCTGGTGAAGAAGAAACTTTGAAACCCGACAAGGGTAGGAAGAGGAAGAAAGAGATGTCGACTGAGTCTCCAAAAGCAAAGAAACCCAAGGTACGCAAGCCAAAGACCGATGCCACGGTATTAAATTCGGCTATTGCGGCGAGTCTGCGTATCATAGACGATGATGATGATGATGATTAACGCACTTTGGTACAAAGGGTAAGACGGAGCGTTGGCGCTCCGAAAACGGTTGGGCTGGGGAACTCCGAGTTGGAGGTGGCCAATGTGGTCCAACCTCGAGCAGAGGAAATCATTGAGGATGGTTCGGGTGCAGTCCCCGAGTCTCAAATTGGACATGGTACAGACCAGGCCAGCGAATCCTCATCTGGCATGTTCGGAGGGCCTGAATCCGAAATATTATGGGGCCAAGAAGAAACTCCGATAGAAATTGATGTCATGGGAGACTTTGATTTGGGCCCTTCATTTTCCCCAAGGGAAATCAGGGATGCTCAGAACAGGGGCGCTGCCGACGTGGGGGCCTCTTAGGGAGAGGACGATACATTCAATGATTACTTCATCGGCCTCGAGAAGGATACAGACCTTGATGCCCCCGTCGCCCTCGAGGAGGCCGAGAGGCTTCAAAAGCAGGTAATATTTTTTGACATACCATTTGTGTTTTAGATTTTTA
Source organism: Nicotiana undulata (assembly GCA_005239495.1). Classification (NCBI taxonomy): domain Eukaryota; kingdom Viridiplantae; phylum Streptophyta; class Magnoliopsida; order Solanales; family Solanaceae; genus Nicotiana; species Nicotiana undulata. Next base: position 36,291 of record ML254340.1, on the reverse strand, counting down.
CCCTTGCTTTTATAACTTCCCTGCTTTGTTGTAGGTCAAGAAGCTATATTATAAGGCCTTCTCCAAGCTTCAAGGCAAACAGACTTGCCGTGAGGAGGAGCTCTATAAGTTCACCTCGGAGCTGAATGAATTTAAGGCCTCCTCCGCTCGAAAGGAAGAGGAGTTGAACGAGCTTCGGACTAGTCTAGAGGGAGTGCATCAGGAGCGAACCAGCTTCGCCTAGCAGGTAAGATGGCACTCATGAGTTTATTCCCTTATTCTCATATGTTGGTGCTTGCTAACTTGATTCGTCTTTACAGATTGAGCAAAAGAATGCCCTGGTTGGGCAACTTCAGGAAGAGGCTGCAACCAAGGACACGGAGATTCTTGAGCTGAAGAGGCAGAACGAGGTCATTGCCTCAGAGAGGAACCTTTTGCAGGGAGAGTTGACCTCGACCCAGGATCTTCTTCGGAGTTCCTCTAAGGAGGTCACTTCATTATCTGCGGCCAAGTCTGAGGCCGATGAGTATGTGGCCTCATATAAAAGAGATGTTGCTGCCACCAATGATCGGGCTAGGGAGATATTCGAGGAGGCCGGGCTAAAACTAGCTCGGGCCATTGCCCATGCTCGTGCACAAGCTAGGAGGCAGGCCCTCGAAGAAGCAAGCGCCAAAGGTGTCGATCTCTCTATTGAGATCGAGAAGGCCAGGACCTTAGAAGAAAAATCCGCACTTTCAACTTCCTCGGACGAGGGCTCCGGTAGCGACTCCGGTAGCGGATCGGATAGTATCGAGGGCGAGGAGTAGACTTGCCCACTATTTTTGCTTTTTCTTTTCTTTCTTTTTGTGCATCGGATCCTCGGAGGAGCTTTGTAATGATACTTTTGTACATATATTTTTGGACTTTTTTGTTTCAAGTCTTTTATCTTTCAGCGCTTATGCAAAGCTAATCTTTGAATTTTGAAGTCGGCTCTTTAGAGCCCATACTTGGGACAATAAGGACCCTCGAGATCTGGCACCATCTCGAGGCTAGACCGATATGGGGGTCTCGATAGTTCTTTTAGAGCCTATATTTGTGGTAACAGAGATCCTCGAGATCGGGCTTCATCTCGAGGCATAGATTAATAGCTCACTTAGAGCCTATACTTGTAGTAACGAAGGCCCTTGAGATCGGGCACCATCTTAAGGCTAGATAGATATTGATAGCTCCTTAGAGCCCATAATTATAGTAACTAAGATCCTCGAGATCGGGAGCCATCTCGAGGCTTATCGATATTGATAACTCCTTAGATATAGTAATTATAGTAGAAGAGATCCTCGAGATCGGGCACCATCTCGAGGCTAGACTGACATCTCTTTTAGAGCCCATTCTTGTAGTGACATGGATCCTCGAGATCGGGCACCATCTCGAGGCTAGGTTAGTATGGGGACCTCGATCCCTCGAATGTTGCATGACAGCGTCATTCATATGACACGACTGTGAAGTGACCGAGGTGGTCCCACAGGTACACTTCCCCAAAAGTGGTAATGGCATGGTTAGAATTAATTGGCCTTCAAAGTAGGCGAACAGTCGCCGCTTTATCTATATATGTATTTGCTTTCTTCCCATTTGAGGACTTTGCCACTTTGAGCTGATATCCCTTTCATAAAGCTTTTCTCTCTTGCACCAATTCTTCTAATATTTTAGTTTGAAGTTTCCGCTTGAGTTTTCATCTCCCTTTTCTTGTTTTACCATAGCCATGGATGATGTGCCTGAATCTGTCCACCAGCAAGATGAGAGTTCTGCCTCTGCTTCCTTCCCGGTCAGTGGTACACCGCTGGCGTTTGACGAATTAACCTTGGGCTGCTTCGTCTCGAGGAGTGACTTCACGTTAGAGAGACCTCCCAATGTTCCGGGCCATCGGGAGCATGCATCAAGGTTCATCCCATCAATAAGGGAAAAGCACCTCGAGGCAGTGATGAGAGATTGCGGATGGGGAGAATAGGTGGTACTGCAAGTACCTTCCCTAAAAGAGGACATCATGGCCCATGTAGAGGGGTTTCTGAACGTATATACGTACCCCTTTACGTTGGGTCCTCGTAACAGAGTCGTGTTTGAGTTTTGTAGAAGATATCGGGTTACCCTGGCACAGGTTCACCCGTCGTTCTTGAGGATAATATTGATGATAAGGTTCTTCGCGGAGAAAGTTGGGCTCGAGTTCACCCTTAGTCATCTCATTAGATTGTACATGCCCTTGCACTATCTGGGCTTGATCACTCTCCGACGCTGATCCACCCATCCCTTTGTTACCAGCGATGAAAAAGATGGGGACCAAGGGTGGATGAGTCGATTTGTCCGAGTGTGGTCCGCCGATATTATCCCGGCGGAATTCTTGCCATTTCCAGAGAAATGGAATTTCACACGTAAGTGGTACACTTGTGTTTTCATCATTTTGTTCATGGTAGAGGCGGACTTTATAATAATGTCTTCTTTCCCTTTCTGCAGCAACTTCGTGGTTGACATTCGAGATCCCCGACCTGGCAGATTAGACTCAGAAACGAGCGGCCTGCTCGACTTACGATGAGTGTAAGTGGCGAGACATATCGAAGGATAGATGGGAGGCCAAACATCATGGTGAGTGCCGTAAGATTATTTCATTTTGAAAAAACTTTCCTTTTTATTAACTTCTTTATTGCAGGCATTTGAGAATTCTTCGAGATGAGATTGTATCCCTTTAGAGAGGAGGAAGGGTCGTCGGCCTCATGGCCGAAGAATGATAACAAATGGAAGGAGTCCTCGGTGGGCGAGGAGATTCATAGTGAGGCAGGGTCTGCCCGGAGGCATAAAGGATATGAAGCCGAGCCTGTCCAACATGAGGTACCTAGCCTCGGGAGAGCGGTTCCTCCTTTGCCACCGTCTTCTTCCCCGGTCGAAGGTACTTCGAGGGAAAATGGTATTTTGCCGCCACTTTCTTCTCCCGTTGAAGGTACTTCGAGGGATGTTCGGGGCCAAGGGTCGCTTGACAGGAGCGGAGTCCCGAATGATTATATCCCCTCTCGGGTTGACTCAACTAGGGCTGAAGAGGCCATACCAGGAGATGCTCGCTCGGCCGTCGAGGAGGCTCAGCGGTTCTGCTCTTCGGTAAGCTTCGATGATCTTTGTGATTTTATTAGCTTTGTGTTTTAATTTTCTAACTGAAGTTCTTTTTCATAGGCTTTTGACAAGCTTAAGTCGAAGTTGCTTCGCTGCGAGGCTCGGTTGCGAAGAGGCTTGGACGGGGAGAAATCCCTTAGGCTCCTATGTGATAAAAGAGCTCAGGAGTTGATACTTCCGCTACGAAATGGATTGTATCCTGAACTACGAAGGCCTCCTCGTGGGACATGTAACTTTTATTTTTAGGACATGCATGTTTCTTCTCCTATCTTTGGAGGTTAATATTCTGATGTTTCAATTGCAGAGAAAGACAGATGATTTGGAACGCCTCTGGGGCAAAGTTGGCCAGGCCAATCATGAGTGCATTGAGCTAAGGGCTCAGATAGATGCCCACGTTACGGCCAAGAAGAATGCTTTGGCCAAGGCTTCCGCCCTCGAGGAGAAACTACAGAATGCTCGTGAAAATAGCTTGATGTAGACGAGCAGGATTGTAAGGCTCGAGTATGGCCTTTTAAAGATGAAGGAAGAGGCCGTGGACGTTTGGGCTGAAGCTGAAGAGATTCGGGCTTAGGCCGATAAGAAAGTGGTCGTCTATTTAAAAGACATCGCCGATGCTTGGGCCGAGTTGAGAGGGGCTTCTAATAGGGAGATCAGGAGCAATGATTATGCTTGATGCAGATCCTGGAGGAAAACCCTCGAGGAGATCCACGATAGGGGCTTTGATCTCTCGAAAGAGATAGAGCAGGCTTGAGAGGATGAATACAATGCCAAATTCCTCGTGTCTGATTCCGAGGATAATGAGGAAGAGGCCCATAGAGTCGCAGTCCCCTAGTGGAAAGTGGACTAGGATTTCCTTCTTTGCTTTGTGTAAGACTCCCTACGGGAGCATTGTGAATTTATATATATATATATATATATATATATATATATATATATATATATATATATATATTAAAGATCATTTGATACTTCCAATTTGCTTGTATATATCCTCTTTTTGTTTCTAATTTTGACTGTCGATGGCTAGTCCGATGAATTGGACTTCGAGGTGAAAATTTCCTTAGGTTTACAGGTTCGATAAGAACCTCGTTTGTAAGTCATTGTGTGACGATAAATGAGCACCTCGGGAGGTGTCGCTCGATGGCTGAAGTTTCAAAGCCTTTTTATTGTTGGAGCTGATATTATCAAAGCTCTTTTGCTTATGCCAAGGGTAGCCTGATTAACCGGTTCTTTTCGAAGTATTTGTGATTGTATGGCGACGGTTTGGTGTCCCCGAGTCACGTTAGTTTGGCTCGAGCCTTGTGACCGTCGTCATTGTGTTTGGCTGGAGCCTTATGATCGTGGTCATTGTGTTTGGCCATAGCCTTTTGAACATAGTCATTGTGTTTGGCCGTAGCCTTTAGACTATAGTCATCATGTTTGGCTGTAGAATTTTAGTCCCCGAGGGAGGTGGCCTTGGCGTCTATATCGAGGGTATGCCTTTGTAGGGTCTTACAAGTTTGAATATATAGCCTTGGCTTTAAAATCGGGATTATGCCTTTTGTAAGGTCTTATAGTTTGGACATGCCTTACTTGATGTCTTACAGTTTTGGTATTGCCTCTTGGAGGTCTTACATTGTTGGTAATGCTTCAAGGAGGTCCTTTTGGGCTCGAGGTTTCCCGCTTGGGGTCTTATGGCCTCGAGGTTTTGATAGCTCGATGGGGTGATAGTCAACGATGGTCCCCGAGACATCAAAAGTTTTGGCTTTGAAGTTGTTCCTTGTAAACTTGATGTTGCCTTACTGAGGGCTGGTAAGCTCGAAGTATCCGGCCCTAAGGTCTTACGGCTTCGAGTTTTTGGTGTGAATCCTCGAGTGTTCAGGAACTTCCTGGCCCTTGGGCCGTTTCATGTGAAAATTGAAAACCTTTTGAAAACGCAAAGCTTTCGGGGATAAAAATATTCCTGTGTTTACTTGGTACAAGTATACATTGTTTTTTCTGTCAAGGGTTCGATTATTCTATGCGGACACGGTTAGTTCGACCGTTTGGCCCGATACATCATTTTCCTATCGAGACCCTCTTTGACTCATTTCGACTTCTCCAAGGAGGTGGTCTTCCGGGGGGATGCCCCCCAGTATTCGAGGTTGATTAAAGATAAGATTTCAATACTTTATGAGTCTTCCTAAGGTAGCATATAGATGTTGCATCGCTAAAACCCTTGCTGGTAAAACCCATTAGGGATAAAATACGATCTAAGGGAAAAAGAACGCAACACATGCTTTAAAACCTAAAGTCTTCAAGCTGGAAGGTGTTTCGATTCTTCTAATCAGACACCTGCACATAGGTCAGTGTAAAATGTAAATAAAAGGGAGACAGTTATACCTTAGTAGCGATGGCGTTCGAGCCTCGATGTGCTTCAACGGCTTGTTCCGAGGACGCGGTATGGTCCTTTACTCATTAACTCAGGTGCAACCGAGGGTGTAGCTTGTGCCTGCTACTTGGCTATTTTTTTACCCTTTGGCTCCTTCGATGCAAAAGGATTCAATGTCGGTGCCACATCGTGTACCACAAACATCTCTCTTGCTGCATGTTGCTCCCCGTATACTATTTTTATTCCCTCCTTCGTTGGAAATTTCATCATTTGATGAAGGGTTGATGGTAGTGCCCTTATGTAGTGTATCCACAACCTTTCGAGCAAGGCATTGTACTTCATATCTCCGTCGATGACATGAAACTTGGTATTTTGGGTTGTGCCGACCACGTTGACTGGGAGGATGATCTCCCCTTTTGTTTTTGTGTTCGCCATGTTGAATCCGTTGAGGACTCGTGAGGTTGTCACGATCTTATCGAGCAGTCCGAGATGCTCCACCACCCTCGACCTGATTATGCTGGCCGAGCTACCTGGATCCACAAGCACACGTTAAATTTGAAATGTACTCACAGGAAAAGAAATTACCAATGCGTCGTTGTGAGGCTGAGATAGGGTTTCGATGTCTTCGTCCCTGAATGTGAGAGCGTCCTCGGGTATGTAACCTCGAGTTCGCTTTTCCATGGTGATGGATATTTTTGTTCGTTTGATAACGGGTTCCTGTGGGATGTCGATTCCTCCCATTATCATGTGGATGACATGTTGTGGCTTTTCTGTTTCATTTTTCCTGTTCGCCTCTCTTTCCCAAAATTGATTTTTAGCTCGGTCGCTGAGGAACTCTTGGAGGTGCCCTTTGTTGATTAGTCCGGCTACTTCCTCCCAGATCTGTCTGCAATCTTCGGTCCTATAATCGTGTGTGCCGTGAAATTCTCACACCAAGTTATGGTTCCTTTGCGATGGATCTGATAGTATGGGTTTTGGCCACCTAGTGTCTTTTATTTTTACTATGGCCGATACGAAGTCTGAAATGTCAATGTTGAAGTTGTGCTCGGAGAATCAGGGTGCCTCCACCGGTCATGCATGTCTGTCGAAACCGGCTCTGTTCACGAGTCCCCGAGGATTCTGACCTCGATCTGCCCTGCAGTCGTTTCGATGAATGTTACGCCTTGGGGCATTTCTTAGATCTTCAGTGTATGGTTGGTACCTTTCCTTGTTTGGACTTAGTTCCTTTGCCAGGAGCCTACTGGGATATACCGAGCCCGAGGGGGCTCCTAGTTGTTCGTCTTCGACCCTAATCCTTGATTGATATCGATTATGGATATCCGCCCAAGCGACGGCGGGATATACTACCAAGTTCTGCTTTAGCTGCTTCGAAGCTATTGAACATCGTTCATTCAAGCCTTGGGTGAAGTCCTACACGGCCCAGTCATCAGAGACTGGTGGTAATTCAATTCGCTTCATTTGAAAGCGAGATACAAATTCCCGAAGCATCTCGTTTTCCCTCTGTTTGATTTTGAAGACGTCGGATTTCCTTGTAGTAACCTTGATGGCACCGACATGTGCCTTTATAAAAGAATCTGCCAACATGGAAAATGAATCTATTGGGTTCGGGGTTAGGTCGTGATACCACATCATGGCCCCCTTTGATAACGTTTCACCGAACTTTTTCAATAGGACGGACTCAATCTCGTCCTCCTTCAAGTCATTTCCCTTTACGGCACAAGTGTAGGCAGTGATGTGCTCGTTGGGGTCCGAGGTCCTGTTGTACTTCGGGAGATCTTCTGAATTTATTCGGGATGGTCTTCGGAGCCTCACTTGATGGGAATGGCCTTTGCACGAATTTCTTTGAATCTACACCCTTCAAAATTGGGGGTGCGCCTGGGATCGTCGACCCTTGAATTGTAGGTCTCCACCTTTTTATCGTTAGCTTCTATATTTTTTTCGCCTGATTCGATCCTCTTCGTGAGGTCTTCGAGCATCTTCATAATGGTGGGGTCGGCTGCTGATATGTTATTGCTCGACCTCTCCGGTGCCTCTTCGACTCAAGGAGCCGTTTCCGGTGCTGCTGTACTTGGAGTTTTTTTATGGCTTTGCAGCTGAGCGATCGCCAACTGTTGTGCCTGCAACATTTCAAAAAATGACTTGAAGGATAACCTCTCTTTCCTCCCGAACTAGAGTTTTCTAAACCTCTTGTTCGTTCTCTCGACGTGCACCCCCGTCAGTGTGGGAGTTTATATCGACGTGTTGGGCGTTGCGCGAGCCCACGTCCACGGGAATTGGCTCTGGTGTGTCCTCAGGGTTTCGCAGTGGTACACCGGCGCCTGAATTAGCTACACCATTCTCTCCATGGTCCTCAGAGCTGTTGTTTTCATCTGCATTCACAAAGTTAGACATTTTGACCTGAAATCAAAGATTCTTGGGCAAGAAAAAGTGTGAAGAATAACTTGTTTGTCTTGGTTGCCGATACCGAGGTTGAATGAATCATTCCACCTGGCAACAGCAAAACTGGAGTTTGGCACAAGTCAAAGGGGAAAGCAAGGAGGAATTCCACTTTGGAAAGTATTTTCAGTAAACCGGCACTAAAACAATCGCTATTATTTTTAGCTCCATGGTGGGCGCCAAACCGTTTACCTTGAAAATGGCAATTACAATTAAATTTGAGTTGTGGTTCTAAAAATATATGATTTATTTTAATACTCGTTGTTAGGCAATAGATGCTAGGTGTGAATTAGTAAAATGAGATGAGAGCAAAAGATAATGGGTTGGGCAAACCGAGCAGTGGCGAGGTCGGGGTATCGAGGTGGCCTAACTCGAGGTCTATTCAGTGTTCTTAGTGGGTGACAATCGATGAAGGACTAACAGTTCTAAGGGCCTCAAAGGGGGGATCTTTACGATTAATGATGAGCAATACATGAAGAACAATCAATGAAACACAATAAATGTAAGCAATAAATCAATAGAGAGACAATGGAATATGTTTGAGTTAGAGAGCAGAGAATGTTCTTGTTCTTGTATTCAATCTCATGTGTGAAGGAAATGATAAGGGTCCCATTTATACAGGATGGGGGAATCCCAACATAGTATATAACATTTATTACAAAGATACGCAGCTGGTACAATTATTTAATGTCACGGTACGGACTTGTACTATTCTTGCAGACCTGGTCAACTCTAACCACGTGTCTTTTAGGAGTTTCCTACTTGTCCATGACAGCCATCGATTTGCACTGCCTCGAGGTCGAGCATAGGGAACCCTCGGGGTCGAACCTCGAAATGTGACTCGATCCTTCAGAAGGCGGACAGTGGAAATCCATAAAATCGGTCTCTCCGTTTTAAGCCGTATACAACAAGGGATACCAGAACCAGAAAAATTTATACACCCATAATATTGGAGGAACGAGTAAAGAAGTTGATTCCAAGCAACCCATCATTGAAACCGGTCCAGATGATCTTTGGAGAAAAGTACAAACAATGGAATATTCTGTGGTAGACCATCTACACAAAACTCCTACCCAGATATCCATCCTATCACACCTGCAAAATTTTGAGGCGCATAGGAATGCTTTGATGGAAGTATTGAATAAGGCTTACGTGCCCAACAACATCACCAGTGGGGAGATGGCCAACATGGTGGGTCAAGTACTAGAGAGCCACAAAATCACCTTTCACGAAGATGAGTTGCCACCAGAAGGACTAAGACACAATAGGGCACTGCACATCACAGTACAATGTGAGGATAAATTCATTGCTAGGGTTTTGATAGACGAAGGGTCCAGCCTCAACATCTGTCCGATGGCAACTCTGAAAAGGGTGGGTTTAAGGTTTGCATGAAATATGAGCGGGGACTATGAATGTGAAGGCGTTCGATGGATCATAAATAGCCACAATTGGGGAAACCAATTTATTCTTACAGATGGGTTCGACCTGGTTCGGTGTTGAATTTCAAGTGCTAGACATATCCGCTTCCTACAATCTGTTGTTGGGATGACCTTGGATACATGCCGCTGAGGCTGTTGCATCTACTTTGCACCAGGATGTGAAATTTGAATGGAATCATCAGGAAGTAACCATTCATGGAGATGGGAGCAATCCATATCTATACCAACCAAACCGTTCTGGTCGTGGAGAATAGAAGGAAGTTGGGTGGAGAGAATTATCACTGCATCGAGCCATCAATGCAATTTAGAAAGACAAATGGTGGAGCAGCAAAATAGAAAGCATACTAGAATGGTCGGGGTATGAACCCGGTAGAGGACTCGGGAAGAAATTCCAAGGCATTACCAAGCCAATACAGGTGAAACGTCATGCTATAATTTTTGGGCTTGGATATTCGTATACCTAGAAAGAATATAATGATTGGTCGCCGCCATGGTGTGGTCCCTATTACCCTCTTGAGCAACCAGTGTCGCATCTGAGTCAATCCTTTCATCAGTCTGATACAATATGGGGATCCGAAGAAGAAGAAGCATTGGTTGGTCTAAGGAACCCGTTCTTGGAAGATGAAGACATGGACTGCAATGCGATAGTTGAGGAGGAGGAGGAAGAAGGCGTCGTCATCCAGACAGTGGAGAGGGGAGCAGTTCTCAGAAATTGGACTGCTACACCATCTAGGGCCAGACGAGTCCCGGGGTAGCATGGCTACTAGTGTTACTTGAAAAACAATTCTTTTAGCATTTTGTTTTAAAAACATCTTTCTTTCAGTATTGTGTTTTGGAAAACATTGTTTGAAGTCATTTAAACGCTACTTTGTTAAAAGTTTCAGCATTTATTAATAATTTGATGTTTATTATCACTATACTTCATATTTTTCCTCTACATCATTGCTATTTCTTACCTTGATGAACCAACGATTGTGACATATAATGAGACAACGCAACATAAGAATAGCGATTCACAAGAAATAGAAGAAGAAGATGTGATACCTGAGGAGATCGTCAGATAAGTTAAGAAGTTTGAGAACAAACCTAAGTCCAACCTGGACGAGACCGATAAAGTCAACATGGGAGATTTTGAAACTGTCAAAAAAACCCGCATAAGCATCCACTTGTCACCGTCAGATAAGGAAGAGTACACTCACTTCCATAGAGAGTATGGGGACATTTTCACATGGTCGTATGACGACATGACCGGGTTAAGCACATCCATAGTGGCTCAAAAGTTGCCTACCAATCCAATGTATCCGCCAGTAAAGCAGAAACTCAGAAAGTTTAAGCCAGACATAAGCCTGAAAATCAAGGAAGAAGTCACTAAGCAAATCAAAGCCAAAGTCCTTAGGGCAGTTGAATACCCAGAAAGTTCAAGCCAGACATTGTGCCGGTTCCAAATAAAGACGGGAAAGTCAGGGTATGTGTCGACTATCGTGATTTAAACAGAGCAAGTCCCAAGGACGATTATACACACACTGATCGATAATTGCGCCAAGCACGAGATCCATACATTTGTTTATAGATTCGCGGGTTATCATCAGATCTGGATGGACGAGGAAGACGCAGAAAAGATAGCCTTCATTACACCATGGGGAGTATATTGCTACAAAATGACGCCATTCGGCCTGAAAATGCTGGGGGCCCCTACATGAGGGTTATGAAAACCATCTTCCATGATATGATACACAAGAAGATAGAGGTATATGTTGATGATTTCATCATCAAATCCAAGAAAGCTACAGATCACATAGCATACTTGAGAAAGTTCTTTGACCGACTGCGAAAGTACAATCTAAAGCTGAACCCCGCAAAATGTGTATTTGGGGTTCTTGCCGGAAAATTGTTGGGATTCATTGTCAGCCGTCGAGGAATCGAGTTGGACCCGTCAAAGGTCAAATCTATCCAGGAGTTAACACCACACCAAAGAACAAGAAGGATGTGATGAGTTTCTTGGGACGTCTCAATTACATCAGCAACCAGCTGGACCGAGGATTGTCAGAAGGCTTTTGAAAAACTCAAGGAGTACCTGTACACACCACCAGTCCTAGTCCCGCCAGAACCTAGTAGACCACTAATACTCTATTTATCTGTATTAGATGGGTCTTTCGGTTGTTTTTTGGGACAACATGACGAGACGGGGAGAAAGGAGCAAGAAATATATTATATGAGTAAAAAGTTCACACCTTATGAAGCACGGTACTCTTTACTGGAACGCACCTGTTGTGCTCTAACATTGATAGCTTAGAAACTGAGGCACTACTTATGTGCCTATACCACATATCTCATATCAAGGATGGATCCTCTGAAGTGCGTCTTTCAAGAGCCTATGCCTACAGGGAAGCATGCCAAGTGGCAAATACTGTTGAGTGAGGTTGATATCATCTATGTAACTCAGAGAGCAGTCAGCATTCACATATCATCTTGCCGAAAATCCTGTAGGAGGAGAATACGAACCACTAAAAATGTATTTTCCTGACGAAGAAATGACAGTCATAGAGGAAGATATTGCTGAGGCCTACGAAGGTTGGAGACTATTTTTCGACAGAGCTGCAAATTTCAAGGGAGTCGGTATCGGAGCCGTGTTGGTATCAGAAACCGGTCAGCACTACCCAGTGTCGGCAAAACTCAGATTCCCATGCACCAATAATATGGCGGAGTATTAAGCCTGCATATTAGGGCTCAATTTGGTTGTCGACATGAATGTTCAGGTATTGCCGATAATTGGTGACTCAGACCTGCTGGTACACCAGGTACAAGGAGAATGGGCTACGAAAAACACCAAGATACTACCATATCTGCATCACGTACAAAAAATGATGAAGAGGTTCACAAACATAGAGTTCCGGCATGTCCCGATAATCCAAAATGAATTCGTAGATGCATTAAACACCGTGTCGTCCATGATACAACATCCAGACAAGAATTTCATTGATCTTATCCCGGTAAGAATCCATAATCAGCCGGCGTACTGTGCTCATGTCGAAGAAGAAATGGATGGAAATTTGTGGTTCCGCGATATCAAGGAATATTTGGCAAAGGGAGAATAGCCAGAGCATGCAAACCACACTCAGAAATGCACACTTCGAAGACTTTACAATCATTTCTTCCAAAGTGGAGGAATTCTATATAGAAGAACCCCTGATCTAGGGTTGTTACGGAGTGTTGACGCCAAAGAGGCTTCCAAATTGCTAGAAGAAATACATGTTGGAACCTACGGCCCACATATGAACGGGTTCGTCCTTGCCAAGAAGATACTCAAGGCCGGATATTTTTGGATGACTATGGAAATAGACTGCATCCGGTATGTCCAGAAATGCCACCAGTGCCAGATACATGCAGATATAATACGGGTGCCACCAAACGAGCTCAATGCGACAAATTCACCTTGGCCTTTTGCTGCCTGAGGAATGGATTTCATTGGTCCAATAGAACCCACCACTTCGAACGGACACAAATTCATTTTAGTGGCCATTGATTACTTCACAAAATTGGTTGAAGTTGCATCCTACAAAGTTGTAACCAAGAAAGTCGTTGCAGACTTTGTCAGGGATCATATTGTTTGTCGATTCGGGGTACCAAATTCCATCATCACCAGACAATGCCACCAATATCAATAGTGATCTGATGAAATCTATGTGTGAAACCTTCAAAATCAAGCACAAGAACTCCACAACATACAGTCCTCAAATTAATGGAGTCGTGGAGGCCGCCAACAAGAACATCAAGAAGATACTAAGGAAAATGGTAGAGAATCACAAGCAATGGCACGAGAAGTTACCATTTTCCGTATTAGGATACCGTACCACAGTCTGAACATCAACCGGGGAAACTTATTTGTTGGTTTACACGTACTGAAGCTGTCATCCCCGCCGAGGTAGAAATTCCTTCTTTGAGAATTATACAAGAAGCCGAACTCAGTGATGCATAATTGATAAGGAACCTCTATGAGCAATTAGCCCTCATAGATGAAAAAAGAATGAATGCAGTGTGTCATGGTCAACTTTATCAGAACAGGATGTCTAGAGCCTTCAACAAAACAGTCAAACCTAGACAATTCACACTGGGGCAGCTGGTGTTCAAACAGAGCTTTCCACATCAAGATGAAGCCAAAGGGAAATTCTCACCCAATTGGCAAGGCTATTATATGGTTCACAGGGTACTGACAGGAGGAGCACTCATACTCGCAGAGATGGATGGAGAAATCTGGCCAAAGCCCATCAACTCAGATGCAATCAAAAGATACTATGTGTAGATTATTTGCATTTCCTCATATGATTTAATTGAACTACGTTTGACCTGATTCCCACTTAAGAGTGGATACGCAGGCAGCCCTGTGGGTTAGGTCACAATCAAATAAAATTTCCATTTTCCCCCCAATCACAAAGTGGGGCAGAATTTTGAGAAGGACCCTTAAAATTCTGAAGCAAGTTCTGCCAACGACACTGCATACGGAATAGTCAAACGTTCATTTAGATAATTGGGGCAGAATTTTGAGGAGGACCCTCAAAATTATATGGCAAGGAGGTTGCAATGCCTCTGATAACGTCACAGTCACTGATTCATCTAATTGATTCATTAATTTTCATATTACTATAATTTGAAAACCGTACATGCATACTTTTCGAAAACTTTATTTTTAGCCAAATGCTACCCGTGGTGACTTGAACAAGATCCTCGGGAAGAGTGGAGAAAAGCAAGAAGACAAAGGCATGAACCAACCTCCCCTGCAAAACTCACAATTTTTCTTTAGACGCGGGAATAGATCATAATCACAAGTATCGTCATAACGACAGAACTTCCAGACGTAAATATATCTCCAGCTAAGAATACTTTGCTTTTACTTACTACTCGTCCCTTTGCATGAGACTAAGAATTGTCTCAAACCTTGCATAAGGCTGAGCGTTGCCTCCCTATTTGAAGAAGTCTAAGCATTACCTTCCATTTGCATGAGACTAAGCACTATATCAAACACTGCATGAGGCTAAGCCCTGCCTCCTTATTTGCATAAGGCTAAGCATTGCCTTCCATTTGCATGAGACTAAGGATTGTCTCGAACCTTGCATAAGGATAAGCATTGCCTTCCATTTGCATGAGACTAAGCATTGTCTCAAACCTTGCATGAGGCTAATCTCTGCCTCTTTATTTTCATAAGGCTAAGCATTGCTTTCCATTTGCATGAGACTAAGCATTGTCTCAAACCTTGCATAAGGCTAAGCATTGCCTTCAATTTGCATGAGACTAAGCATTGTATCAAACCTTGCATGAGGCTAAGCTCTACCTCCCTATTTGCATAAGGCTAAGCATTGCCTTCCATTTGCATGAGACTAAGCACTGTCTCAAACCATGCATGAGGCTAAGCTTTGCCCCCCTATTTGCATAAGGCTAAGAAGTGCCTTACATTCGCAGGAGACTAAGCACTGTCTCAATTCTTGCATGAGGCTAAGCCCTGCCTCCACATATGCATAAGGCTAAGCATTGCCTTCCATTTGCATGAGACTAAGAATTGTCTCAAACCCTGCCTGAGGCTAAGACATGCCTCCATATCTGCATAAGGGTAAGCATTGCCTTCAATTTGCATGAGACTAAGAACTGTCCCAAATCTTGCATGAGGCTAATCCATGCCTCCAAATCTGCATAAGACTAAGCATTTCCTTCTCCTAGCATGGGACTAAGCACTATCTCAAATCTTACATGAGACTAAGCACTGTCTCACTTTGCACAAATGTTGCTCTATTCTAAACCTTGCATTATTCTCTTCTCCCGGGGCCATACTTTGCCCCCAACTCTAGGCAAGACTAAGCTTTGTCTTGTTATTATCTCTGGAATCATGTCTCTGCATCTCATGGGCTGATATATAACCGATTTGTCCAAAGGCGTCATAGTTTGAAGGCATTATCCTCATAGCCGGAAGACGCCATGCCATGGCTTGAGGATCTTTTAATCCTGCACATCATTATTCAAAGTCATCGTGGTTCGGAGGCACCATCTTCATAGCTCGAGAACATCAGTTCATGGCCTACGAATCCCTTGCCGCACAATTCATGGCCCGGGACATCATGGTCTAAGGACGTCATCCTCATTGTCCAAAGACAATCTCCATGGTCCAAATGGAATTTGCATCATGTTTAAATCTATATGCACATATTGTGTTTGCAGGTGATCTGGAAGGTAACCGTCATCCTAATGGAAGCAACCTTCGCTCCAGTTTCCACTCAATTCTCATATCCTCCAATTATTTCAAACGTAACTGATCACCATCTGTTGCCCAGTCTCACTTGCCCTAACCTTTTTTTTAAATCCCAATTGATCCCGCCTGAAATATTTTGTCCGCTCTTACAAACAACTCCATCGTTCATTTCATCATTGGATCCAGAACTACACACACCCTGATTCTTTTAAACACCAGAGATATGTAGGCACCTTAAAAACCAGAGTGTGGCCCATATCTTTCAAATCAAACCATTCGGTCAAAATCAGTCATCATTTCATTACCCGACAACTCTTTCATCCTTCCCGGGTAAAGAGGCGCAGCTGTTGATACCCAATTTTTCCACATATTTTTTAAATATACATATATACTTTCAAAATAGTACATATGCATCATCATTTGTTTCATAAACACATACAAGCATTTTTCATCATTTTCTATAACTTTAAAAGGTTTTTAAATCAATTTATTCCTACATTTTACTATATAAATAATCATTATTTGCATCACAAACTATTTTTATGTTGATTTTATCACCTAACATCATAATTTACATCCATATCAGGCTTTAAATATTTTTGGTACATTTATTATAATTACATCTGCATTTTTAAGATTAAAACTGCACATTTTGCAATAATAGCCCGTATATACTTATAATTACTTTATTTTAGCAAAAAAATAACTTTTTATATTGTTAAATAATTGTCATTATTCATTTTTATGCATAAATAATATTTTTACTATTTATTTAACATTTTTATGAATTATTTATTAATTAAAACGGGGATTTAACTAATAACCTATTTTTCTAAACCTATTTCGGACCAACCCCAGCCCAATACCTAAATACCTAACCCAATATCCCCATCCCAAACCAATAACCCCTTTAACCCAAAAGACCTAGTCTATACCCATTTTATCCAACCCACCTCATTCATCTTTAATCCTAGTCGTTGATCTCTCAAGATCAACGGCTCCCGTTCACCCCCCACTTCTTAATTATCTAAACCCGCCCAAACCCTAGCCATTTTCACCT